>JAAAKG020146720.1:0-10614 GCA_010014905.2 Druon quercuslanigerum
AACTTACCTTATTATTATTATTATTATTATTATTATTATTATTATTATTATTATTATTATTATTATTATTATTATCATTATTACGATTTACTATTTTTGAGAATTTAAAATTGGACAATTAACCCGAGAAAATGTAATTCGTAATTGTTAAAACGATTAGTAAAAATTATTAATTTATTTTACAATTTTACAATATTTCGAGCATAAAATCTTACAACCTGACCCTTTTACAACCTTGTAATCTTACTATTGTAAATATTACAATATTACTAAGATATATTCTTACAGGTTGACATACTTATAACCTTACAATGTTATCACCATACAATCTTACAATTTAAAATTTTTTACAGCTTTACTATCTTAAAGTATTACTAAGATATAATCTTACAAACTTATGTTCTTATAATTTTACGTTCTGATTACCTTACAATCTTACTATCATACAACCAAACAATTTTAGAATTTAACAATCCTAAAATATTACGAAGATTGAATCTTACAAGCTTACCTTCCTCATAATCTTACAATATTACCATCATTTAACCTTACGATTTTATAATTTCACAAATTTACAATCTTGTGTCCTTATCAGCTTAGAATCATAAAATTCAACACTTACTAGCCATCTCACAAGGTTGCGATATAAAAATTTTTCTATATTAAAAACTTTTAATCTCACGGGGTTAAAATTTTACAGTTTTATAATATTACTAACATGGAATCTCGCAAACTTTGTTTCTGACAACCTTTCAATTTTGCCTTATTACAACCTTAAAACTTTACAACTTCAATCTAAGAATATTACTAATTTACCTTATTATAATAAACTCACAATTTTACCATCATGAAACCTTACAATTTTACCATCATGCAACCTTCCAATTTAACAAATTTACACATTTACAGTCACCATCTAATAATGTCACTATCTTACAAACTTAAGATTTTACTACGTTGCAATGTTACAATTTTACACTCTAACGAACTCAAAATCTCTCAAACTAATTTTCTTACAATTTTACAATTTTTCCATTTTACAACCTTACAATTTTATAATCCTAGAACCTGATCGACAATCTTAGAATCATACAAACTTAACATTTTACATCTAAAAATCTAACAGTCTTACGATCTTACAAACGTATAATTTCACAAGCACGCAAACTTACTAACTGAAAGTCTTACCACCTTACGATGCTACTTTCTTAAAATCGTAAAATTGTACAATGTTACAATTTTACTATGTTCAGAGAGTTGAATAGAAATTTTGTTAGATTGAAATTCAACTGTTTTTTGTTTAATTTATTTTATAGCATTTTTCTTGTTTATTTGCTCAAATATTATTTAACTAGCTAAAAATTGTAATTAGAAAATTAAAATTTTTTGCTTGAAAATTTAACAACTAAAAAAATCTTTCTCGGTAAAAACTACAGTATGGTTAAAAATAATCGGGTTTTAAATTATATTTTACCATTTTGTTAAAAATTTTTCTTTTCTGATTAATTCTATTGTTTCAAATCAAAAATAAATTTTTTTATCGAATAATTAAGTATTATATTTTGCGCTTACGTCTATTGAACGAAAATACAACTATTTTGTAAAAAAGCCTTTTTTTTAATGCAACCGTTGAAAATTTACGTTTTTCGTAAATTGTTCTTTTTTCGAAAATAATAAATCTTATAGGTAGAAAATTAATTTTTTTGTTTAAAAATTCAACTTTTTAAATGGAAAAGTCGCCTTTTAGGTTTGAAATTTCAAGGAGTTTATGAAAGCTTGAATTATTCAACTATTTTATTAATAATTCATCCTTTTGGCTTGAAAATTTAACATTTGGTCCAATTTTTTGCTTTCTTAAATGAAAATCTTTTTTAGTTAAAAATTGAGCAATGTCATTCAACTGTTTTTTCTTTCGGAACTAAAAAATCTTGCACGGTAAAAAGTTTCAATTTTTTCTTAAAACTTAGGCTACTTTGTCTGAAAATTTTCCTCTTGGTGGATATTTCATATTTTATATAAAAAAATGCAATTGTATTGTTAAAAATAATCGGTTTTTGTCTAATATTCTAGAATTTTGTTAAAAATTCTTTCTTTTTTGATAAATTTAACTGTTTCAAATCCAAAATAAATTTTTTATCGAATAATTAATAATTATATTTTTCGTTGAGAGTTCATCTTTTTTGAACAAAAAGTCAACTGTTTTATTAAAAGTTGATTATTTAAAATAAAACAATACACTTTCATATTTTTGGTTCGGAAGTTATCTGTTTCTGCTATAAATTTAATTATTTAGTTGAAAATTCAACTTTTTTGTTAAAAAGTCTTTTTTGTATTGCAACCGTTAAAAATTTACATATTTTATTATAAATTGTTCTTTTTTGATAGATAATAAATCTTTTAAAAACAAACTTAATTTTTTTGGTTTAAAAATTCAATTATTTTGTTGAAATTTGAACAGTTTATTTGAAAATTCTTCTTTTGGGTTTATTACGTTGTTATTTTCTGTTTAAAAATTCAACTTTTTTGTGCAAAAGTCGCCTTTTTGGCTTGAAATTTCATGGCCATTATAAAAACTTGAACTATTCAGCTATTTTATTTAAAATTCATCCTTTAGACTTGAAAATTTAACATTTTAATTCAATTTTTTTCTTTCTTAAATTAAAATATTTTTTAGTCAAAAATTGAATTCTCTCCTTAAATATTCATTTTTCGGATTTGAAAATTCGTCTTTTTAGTTTAAAAATGTATCTATTTAGTTGAAAATTCGTCTCTCTCGCTGGAAAGTTCATTTATTTAAATGCAAATGCAATATATTTTGTATTAAAATCTTAATAGTATGGTACCCACATTACTTTTATTGAAAAATATTTATTTATTTCCTTGAAGTTGACTTTGTTACCCCTGTTTGTGTCCATTTTTGTCTGAAAAGTTTCTAATTAAATTTTTTAAAACTTACAAATTTCTATCTTAAAAACTTACAATATTTCTATCATAAAACTTTACAAGTTCACAACTTACTTTCTTTTAATTCTACAATGTTACAATTTGGATCCCTAAAGAAACTTTCGAATTATTTTGTTTCTGATAAAAAAATTGATTTTGATTGAATAGAAATTATTGTATTCAATCCTCAGTAAAAAATTGGAACTAAAGCTCCTTACAGACCCCTGATTAAAATCTTCTTTGAATCTTACAACCTTACCATCTTACAACTTTTAAACTTTACAATTTTACATCAGCATCCTTCTATTTTAGTACTTTAGATCAATTTTCATAAATTAATTTAAAACAATATTACAGATTGTGCAATGTTAAGAAATAATATTTATAAGTATTTAAACATGCAATTAATATTCATTAAATAATTTTTCTTTTCTATTTAAATAGCACGCTTGGTATAGTGCTCCTCGTGAAATTACCCTGGGTATAATTAAATTAAAGTTAGTTAAGTGGCCAAAATTCTCTTGGCCAATCACGATTTTCCCATCGTGAAGATTTTCCACCCTATTAAAGATAAGTCCCTCAAATGGTTTCCCGCGATTTCTCTTTTCTTACCCTTTCTCATTTATTCTTTTTCCCCTTTGCCTCATTTAAAACTGAAAGAATTCTATCGTATTTATGTGCCTTTTAGGAAGCGCATGAAACTTCTCCAGTACCCAGAGACTCAAAAGCATAACTACTCATAATTCGTAAGAACAATTTTCCAGGAAAAACTTGGACTATAAAAAGGAGAAAACCTAGGAATTAATTTTTACAGTCCTTTATAAAATTTACGAGCACAATTAACTCAAATATGACCATACTTTTGAAGGCAGAAGTTTTTCGGATGGGAACTTAAAGTTATGTTCATTTTCCTGCAATTGATAGTGTGTTTATTTAATTCCAAAATCATTTAGTCGATTGGTAATATATTACAAGCTTACAATTTTACAATATTACAATCTTACATTGCATATATCGTGCAACCTTAAATTGGACAATTTGGAAATTTTATTATATTACAACCTTTTAATTTTATAACCTTACAATGTTACAATCTTACAAACGTGGTAACAATGAATATTAGAACCTTAAAATATTAGAAACTGTCTTTTTTACCTTCTTAAAATCTTACAGTTTCACAATGTTAGAATCTTATAACTTTACAAACTTATAATCTTAGAAACTCATAAACCTATTATTTACAATATTTCAATGTTAGCATCGTGTAAAATTACAATTGTCAATATGGCAACCTTATTAGCATACAATCTTACGACATTAAAATATTATAAACTTGCAGTCTACAACCTTACAATTTTAAAATCTTACAATGTTACTGACTTAGAATCTAACAAGCTTGCTAACTTAGCATCGTACAAACTGATCATCTTATAACTTTACAATATTTCCACCTTACTAACTTAGAATCTTATAAACTTAATATCTTACCACCTTTCAACATTTCTGTCTCACAACTTCAAAATTTAAAAGCTTTACTTTCTGACAATCAAAGTAACCTAGAATCTTGAAATGGTACAATTCCAGTATCTATAACCTTACAAACTGAAAATCTTTTATTCTTATAATGTTAAAATCTTACAACCTTAATAACTTAGAATTTTACAAACCTAGAATGTTTAAGACTTGCCATCGTACAGTCTTTCAATTATTTCACCTTATAAACGTTTAATTTTACAATTTTTAAACTTTAACATCTCAAAAACTTACGACCTTACTATGTTACCCTCGTACAACCTTACATTTTTTTAATCTTACAGTCTCAGAATCTGACAAACTTACCATCCCAAAATTTTACTATCTCACAACTTCCAAATTTAAAATCTTTACATTCTGATAACCTAAGTTACTCAGATTGTAAAAATCGTGCATGGCTAGGACCGTCAAAACCTTAAAAACTGACCATCTTCTTATCTTACAATGTAAAAATCTTACAACCTTAATAACTTAGACACTTAGAAGCTTAGGATCTTGAAGACTTGCCATCTTACAGTCTTTTAATTATTCCACCTTATAAACGTATAATTTTACAATCAAAAACTTTAGCATCTTAGAAACTTACGACCTTACAATGTTACCCTCGTAAAACCTTACAATTTTTTAATCTTACAGTCTCAAAATCTTACAAACTTACCATCCGTCAATGTTACAACTTCCAAATTAAAAATATTTACATTCTGTCAATCTAAGTAACCTAGAATCTTAAAATCTAACAATTCCAGGATCGCGTAACTTCACAAGCTGACCACCTTCTATTCTTATGATGTTAAAATCTTACAACCTTAATAACTTAAAATCTTACAAACTTAGGATCTTAAAGAATTGCCATCTTACAGTCTTTCAATTATTCCACTTTATAAATGTGTAATTTTGCAACCTTAAAACTTTACTATCTAAAATTTTACAACATTACAATGTTACTCTCGTACAACCTTACAATTTTCCAAGCTTACGATTTCAGAATCTTACAAACTTACCATCTCTCAAAGTTGCTATCGTACAGCTTCCAAATTAAAAATCTTTACATTCTGTCAATCTATGTAACCCAGAATTTTTAAATCGTACAATTCCAGGATCGTGTAACCTTAAAAACTGACTACCTTCTATTCTTATAAAGTTAAAATCTTACAACCTCAATAACTTAGAATCTTACAAAATTAGGACCTTAGAGACTTGTCATCTTACAGTCTTACAATTATTTAACCTTATAAACGTATAATTTTACAATCCTAAAACTTTACCATCTTAAAAACTTACGACCTTATAATTTTATTGTCGTACAACCTTACTATTTTCCAATCTTACAATTTCAGAATCTTACAAACTTACCATCCCTTAATGTTGCTATCTTATAACTTCCAAATTAAAAATCTTTACATTCTGTCCATCTAGGTAACCTAGAATTTTTAAATCGTGTAATTCCAGGATCGTGTAACCTTACAAACTAACCACCTTCTATTCTGATAATGTTAAAAGCTTACAACCTTACAAACTTAGGGTCCTAAAGACTTGCCATCTTACAGTGATTCCAATAATTTACCGTATCGACGTATAATTTAAAAATCTTAGAATTTTACCATCTTAAGAACTGCCGACCTTACAATGTTACCCTCGTACAACCTTAAACTTTTTAAATCTTACAATCTCAGAATCTTACAAACTTTACCATCCCTTAATATTCCTATCTTACAACTTTCAAATTTAAAATCTTTACGTTCTGTCAATCTAAGTAACCTAGAATTTTTAAATCGTGTAATTCCAGGATCGTGTAACCTTACAAACTGACCACCTTCTATTTTTATAATGTTAAAATCTTACAACCTTAATAACTTAGAATCTTACAAACTTAGAATCTTACAAACTTAGGACCTTATAGACTTGTCATCTTACAGTCTTACAATTATTTCACCTTATAAACGTATAATTTTACAATCTTAAAACTTTATTGTCCTAAATACTTACGACCTTACAATCTTATTATCGTAAAACCTTACAATTTTCCAATCTTACAATTTCAGAATCTTACGAACTTACCATCCCTCAATGTTGCTATCTTACAACTTTCAAATTTAAAATGCTTACATTCTGATAATCTTATTAACCTAGAATCTTTAAATTGTACAATTACAGGATCGTGTAACCTTATAAATTGTTCACATTACAAATTTAAAAACTAAGAATCTTAAAATCTTAAAATCTCACTAACTTATCATCTAACTATTTAGCAGAGCTACTATATTACAATTTTACGATTTTACAATTTACAAATTAAAGCCTTACTAACATAGAATCTTAGAATCTTAGAATGTTACAAACTTACCATCTTTGAATGTTACCATCGTACAATCTTATAATTTTACAATCTTAGAACAATAATAACTTAGAATCTTACAATCTAAGAACTTTCAAAACTTATCGGCTTAGAATTTTGCACTGCTACGAACTTAGAATCTTGGAATGTAAAAAACTTACCATCATAAAACTTACCTTCTTCGAATAATACTATCGTACTATATTTTAATTTAGCAATTTTATAACATTAATAACTAAAAATCTTTACATCGCGAAATGTCTTACCAACTTGTAACTTTTTATTTTATAATTTTCCTGAATTACTGACTTATAATCTTAAAATCCTACAAACTTATCTCCTAATTTTACCATCTTGAAATCTTAAAATTCTAAAATCGTACAATCTTTTAATCTTATAATTTTTCCATCATGCCATCTTACAACCTTTAAATGATACCACCTTACAAACTTATAATTTTTAAGTATTAAAACCTTATAATCTTAAAATATGACCTACTTACAGTATTGCTATTTTACAACCTTAACATTTTACAATGTTACCACCGAGCCACCTTAAAATTGTAAAATATTATCGTCTTACAGCCTCATATTTTACAATCCTACAACCTTTCTAACTTAGAATCTTACAATGTTAGAATATTACGAACTTATCATCCCGTAACTTTAAAATGTAATATATATTTTAATCTTACAAGCATACTACTTGATACTTACAAGCTTCTAATTTACAATCTTATAATCTCACAAAAACTATGATCTAACAATGTTGCCATCTTCAAATCTTACAATCTAAGAATATGATTAACTTTGTATGAATCTTTGTATCTTAAAAACTTAATATCTTACAATTTTCAACTTTTACCAATGCGCAACCTTACAATTGTACAATATTTTAATGTTATCATCGCGAAAATTTACTAGTTTAGAATCTTACAAAGTTGCAAACTTAATGCCTTTTAATTATACAATAGTGCAATATTACAATTTTGAAAACTAAGAATCTTACAATCTTAAAATCTCACAAACTTAACATCTTACTATCTTGCAGAGTTACTATATTACAATCTTACGATTGTACAATTTATAAACTTATAACCTTACCGTACCCTTATCGTACAATATTATAATTTTACAATCTTAGAATATTAATAACTTAGAATCTTACAATCTAAGAACTTTCAAAATCATAAAACTTACCATCTTCGAATTGTACCATCGTACTATATTTTAATTTAGCAATTTTATAACATTAATAACTGAAAATCTTTAGATCTCGGAATGTCACAAAATTATTATCTCACAATGAAAAGAAAAAAGAAAAATGTTATTATTATGCAACCTAACGATTTTACAATCTCTCAGTCTTACCAACTTTTAACTTTCCATTTTATAATTTTCCAACATTACTGAATTATAATCTTAAATCTTAATATCTGACCTACTTAGAATGTTGCTTTTTTAGAAACTTAATATTTTACAATGTAACCACCGAGCCAACTTAAAATTGTAAAATCTTATCGTCTCAGACTTATATTTTACAATCCTACAACCTTCCTAACTTAGAATCTTACAATTTTAAAAAATTGATATTCTATCATGTGACAATCTTATAAGATTACTTCTTGAAAATATCACATACTTATTATTTCGTAATTTTACAATAATATATATTTTAACCTTAAAATTTTACTATTTGAATCTTACAAGCTTACTAACTTAGAATCTTATCATCTCACAAAAACTATCATATTGCAATGTTGCCATCTTAAAATCTTACAATCTAAAAATATTAATAACTTAGAATATTGCAATCATTGAATCTTAAAAATTAAATATTTCACAATTTTCCAAATTTACGAACGTGCAACCTTACAATTCTACAATATTTCAATTTTATCATCGTTAAGGTTTACTAGTTTAGAATCTTACAAACCTAATGCCTAATAATTATACAATAGTGAAATCTTACAATTTTGAAAAATTAGAATCTTACAATCTTAAAATCTCATTAACTTATCATCTTACTATCTTGCAGATTTAATATATTACAATCTTACGATTTTACAATTAACAATCTCACAGCCTTACTAACATAGAATCTTAAAATCTTAGAATGTTACAAACTTACCATATTTGAATTTTACTATTGTAGAATCTATCGTACTTTATTTTAATTAAACAATTTTGAAACAGTAATAACTAAAAATTTTGAAATCGCGGAATGTCACAAATTTATTATCTTACAGTAAAAAGAAAAAACAAAAATGTTATCATGGTACAACCTAACGGCTTAGCAATCTTCCAGACTTTCCAACTTGTAACTTTATATTTGATAATTTTCCAACATTACTGACTTATAATTTTAAAATCCTACAACCTTATCTCCTAATTTTACCGCCATGAAATCTTACAATTTTACAATCGTACAATCTTTGAATCTTATAAACTATCCATCATGCCACCTTATAACCTTTAAATGACACCATCTTGCAAACTTATAATTTTTAAGTATTAAAACTTTATGATCTTAACATTTGACCTACTTACAGTATTGCTATTTTACAACCTTAACGTTTACAATTGTACCACCGTGCCACCTAAAAATTGTAAAAAAGTGTCGTCTTACAGACTCATATCTTACAATCTTCCAGTCTCGCCAACTTGTAACTTTCCATTTTATTATTCTCCGACATTACTGAATAATAATTTTAAAATCATACAAACTTGTCTCCTAATTTTACCATCATGAAATCTTACAATCTTAAAATCGTACAATCTTTTAATCTTATAAAATTTCCAGTATGCCATCTTACAACCTTTAAATGATACCATCTTCGAAACTTTTAATTTTAAAGTTTTAAAACCTTACCATCTTAACAATTGACCATCTATAAATGTTACTACATTATAACCATAAAAGGAAAGTTAATATTTAGTTAAAACTTCTTGAAAAGATGGGTTCATTCATGTCCAGAAATTATTTTTTCTGGACTTGAGAAGCTTTATCTTGGATTCACGCTCTTGGGTTTTAGATAAAATTTTAAGACGTGATATCTGCATTAATTATAAGTCAAATCGACATAATCGAGGTATAATTTATCGTCCTTAATCATACAAAGCGAGAAACACGAACCAAAACTTCCATCGTAAATTAGTGGCGATGCTAAATTTTTATCGAATTTGAGCGATTTTATGTCATTTTAATGTCCCCGATATGGTATCGATCTGATAGTTACGCACTGTATTTCTACATTGTGCATTACTAAGAATATCTCATGCGTAAAAACTAGCCAACCTTATTCTACTGTGATTTCATTGTGCTAGTACAAAATTTTATATCCGCGACATTTTATGGCCAGCAAGATCATGGAAATGAATTTCCTGTTTTATAACTAAATTCAAAATAACTCTCTGAAAGAAAATTTTATTTCTCTTACTAGAGCCAATTTTTATTGCAGATGTTTATTTCGTAGTAAAGTAGGAAATAAAAAACTTTATTCCCTTTAAAATGTACAGTGCCGCATTTTGTGGTTGACTACTTGGAATGTGATTTATGCAGCTGAAATCAAAAGAATTTAATGAAGTTGGGTAAAGAAACAGTTGAGCGCACATTAAGTTATACTTTAAAACCCATTGTTAATCCTCTAGAGAAGATTGTTGCTGGTTTCAAGAATAAAAAAAAAATTGATGATGATGATGATGATGATGACTTCTTTTTTTTTTCTTAAAGGAGTAAAAACGGAAAATGCTCATGCACTAACCACATTCGAACCTTGAGGACCGCGAGCCCGATATCCACAC
>JAAAKG020146721.1:0-10614 GCA_010014905.2 Druon quercuslanigerum
GGGGGCACACTGCACTCATCAGATCACTTGATTGCATTGTAAAAATGCGTCCGCGACTGATGATATATACCGGGACAACCCCGTTCAAACTATTCTAAAAATATAAAAATCTAACTCAAAACCAAAAATGCCATCGACATGTTGGGCAGAAACCATCTTATGTTTCCACTGAAGTCTGTGAAAACACTTAAGTTTTTAAATCTTAAAGACGAATCTTGAACAAAATAGTTGAATTTACGAATAAATAATCATATTTTTAACTAAAAATGTAAATTCTTCAAGAGGAAGCTGCTGCAGATTTTTGTTAATTACTTGACTTTTCGCTTATGGTTGATAAATAATACAAGTTAGGTTCGAATAATAACAACATTAATTTGAACAAAAATTCAGTTATTATTTTTGTATAACTAAAAACCAAATTAATGTAAAATATTTTATAAAAAAAACTGCAACTTTCTGCCATTAGGCCAAGAGCATTCTATTACCAATATTAATTTATTTAAACAATTATTTTTGCTGAATTGAAATGAAGATTAACCCACTTCAATTGAAAAGAGGACAAGAAGTTATATTTGCGTAAAAAATCAATTTCTACCATTATTCAAAGTGAGTAATATTACCCATAACATTTTTAATTAAAAGTAATTTTTTTAACAATAAGTAACTATTATCTACTTTAATTGAAAATTGGACAAACGGTGGAAGATTTTTTTTAAAAATCGCGACTTTAAAACTTCTAATTTTAGGAAAAACTATTTAAAAACTCGTTAATTTTTAAAAAAACATTTAGCATGTTTAGGATTTTTTAAGAACTCGAAAAAATGCCAAGAGCTTTTTAAGAACCTTGAAAGGTTTTAGGGGGAAAAAATTTATTAAGATACCTTTGTTTTTTTGTTTTTTTGTAAAGAAAATTTTAAAAAGTATCTAAACATTTACAAAGATTGATCTTTTTCGGTTAAAAAATAAACTATACATCTTTTTAGATTGAAAATATTTTTTTCCAGAGGTCCACTATTATGGCTTAATATTCAGCTTTCTTTAACTGTGTCTTTCTGAGAATTAATTCAACTATACCTTATTCATAATTAAAATATTTTTTGTTTTAAATATCATTTTTGTATCACAGTTTTTGTTGGGAATGCACTTTAAAATTGAAAATTACTGAAAAATACATTTTTCATATTTAAATTAACCTATAAAGTTGGTAGACTATACTAACATGTTCTTTAGGTTGATAGATTAAATGTTAAAACCAAACATTCCTATTTTTTTTATTAAACAAGCAATATCAATTATTATAGATTTTAAAAATGGCTAAATGCTTTTAAATTTTTCAGTGCGAAAGATAAACGAAACATTTGAACAATTAAAAAATATTTGGTTGTATTTTTACAAGGAATATGTGAAGAATCTGCAAGAAGATTATTTATTTTTTAATTTAAGAAGTTCTTAAAATTTTTGAATGACAATCTATTTTCATAAACGAAGTATTACACAACAAAATTATACAAAAATTAAAAAGCTTGACACAAAAATTAAGCATCTCTTTCGATATGTTTAACAAAATGACTGCGCGCTTTTGCTGCTTTTCTTCCTATAAAAAACTTGTTTGTCGCGGAAATTATGACACGCATAGTTAAGAATTGAGTCTCATTTAAAGGTCAGTGGTGAGAAAATTCACATACCTGTACATAATAGAACTGATAATAATTTGAGCTTTATTAATGTAAAATTTGACTATAGCATTTTTCAGTTGAAATAATTAACTTTTGACTAAAAACTGAAAAGTTATATGACTTTAATTTATTTTTATTTTAATTCTCAATAACAGATGTTAAATACAAGAGAAAAATACAAGTATTCAACCAGATAATTAAATTTTCAATCAATAAACATGTTTCAATCAATAAAGAAAAACATCCTATCGACAACATTCCGTTTTCAAGCCATAAAAGACGAATTGTTGAAACAGATTTTTAAATTTAAAACCCCAAAAAATTGAATTCTTAAATAAATAAGATTAATTGTAAAGCAAAAATAGATAGGCTACATTTTTAGTAAAGAAATTATTTTGAAAAAAAAACTGTCAAGAATATTTGTAAAATATTTTGAAAAAAGTACTTTTACTAAAATGACTAATCTTGAAAGAAAAACAAATATTAACAAAATATTTGAAGTTTCAACCAAGATCTTGAGTTTTCTACTCAAATAAAATATACCAATTATCATCTAAAAATGATACATTTTAAGAAAAAATAGTATTGTTTAATTTTTAATTAGACATATGCAGCTACGCAATCGTTATGTTAACATCTGGGATGCTCCTAAGTGTAAGCTTGAGTTATTATATTTACCAATGCAACTGCGGATTAACGCCGAAGATAAGACCAGGATATAGACAACCCTCATCTTTTTGAATTTAAGAAAACTATGTAATGTAATGAGAAACAATTTGATATAGAATATTCGTAATGAATATTTTGGTGATTCATCAAATTGTAAATTGTGCACTGTAGACATTCTCCTTACGTTTACAAGCGTCAAGATTGCCAATGTGTGGAATTAAGATTCTATAAGAATCAATATTTTAACAATCTTTTAAGTTTCAAAAGACCCTGTTTTTTTCGCAATATTCTCTAAAGACTAGGCCACCTAAGAAAATTTCTTCGTCATTGTCGTCTCTTTTTCAAGTTCGTGTACAGCTTTTTACGATTGAAGGTCAAAGCGTAGGGCAACTGTGATTAGTTGACTTAGAATTCCTTTTTTTTTAACTAAATAAGCAATGATTAATTGTTACATTCTCATCACAATGAGAAGGTATTATTTTTAATAGAAAACTGAAAATCACGCATTTCTTTAAATGTCCATCTTTTGAGACCACATAAATCTGAAAAAGCTTTCTTTGCAATGGTGTCTGTCTGTCATCGTCTGTATACCTGATGACTTTCGAAAGATTAATTGGATTATATTGTGCTTTGGAATATGCTTTTAGGGGACCTGTCAGTTGGTTAAATTCGCTTTTATGAGTAATAGTAAAAAAAACCATTACCCATAAAAAGGAATTATAGTTCTTACGATAAAATTTCTCCTTTTCGTTTTTAGGTTTGGAAAGATGCAATTTTGGCAAGACTAATTTTTATTTTGTTATTTTCTCACAGGCCGGTATGATGCGACGAACTGTGAAACTTCCATCACAGGCCTGCCACCCGTCGGACGGAGCTTTCATTTATTCGAATAACGTCCGTATCGAGAGTTTTTATTCAATTTTTTGGATACATTGGTCCCAGCGTTTCACTCCCATTATTTCCCGTACCGAAAATATTAATATATTTCGTTGACCTGTACGAGGGTTTACGACTTAAGGGCTAGATTTCCAAAAGTCTGGCTAATTCCGGCCATTGCCAGGTTGCCCAAATTATTTTCTTTGTCTCGTCGGCAAAAAATCTTTATTTTTAGATTTTTATTTCTGGATCGTGAAATATGCCGTGCAACTTTTCTAAAGTTGAAAAGGCTAAACGCCTTTTCGTGGATTTCGCACCTGCAAGGCAGGAAACTCGTCAACATTTTACGGAAGTAAAGTGCTTGGAGCTTCTTTATATCTTTAAATATATATTTTAAACTTTAATTCACATGAGAATTGATGCAGGTTGGGATTTTCGACTTGAGTTAAGTATATATTATTTCCAACCTTTATTTCAGTATCGAAAATTAAGCATCTTGGCGTTACGCATTCGCTGAGTACGCACATGGCGATGTTTTGGCCCGCCACGTGGTTATGCTGTCAGTCGGTGAAGTGAATAGCACGTATGGTGAGGAAAGAGATAAATTTATGTAAAGTAGCATAAAAAGAGGAGGCAGAGAGGAGAAGAGAGCTGAGCAACCGAGGTGCATTGAAATACTGCTGTCTGGATATAAAATCCTCTGATTGGAGGGCCCTCAACGCAGCCTGACGGTCAGAGCATATGCAAACGTGGTGATTTATATAACCCTGCTTGCGAATCTCCTCAAGACAAGCCTTGATTACTACCATTTCGTCTTGGAAGACAATAGTGAATTTACCCAATGTGAGTGTTATCTCAGCACTGGGTTTCATGTCATGTATTCCGGCTCCGGATCCTAAGAGATCTCTTAAACTGTCTGTGTACCAAACAAGTATTTTTCAGCATGTAATCCGAATGCATGCATAGGATTTGATGAACTGTCAAAACGTTATATAATGAGTCATGCAGGTCCACGTCTTCGAAATTACTATGCCTCTCTTTAGTTAAGAGTCTATAAGTTTCCGCTACAGCTCTCTGCCTAATAAGAAGGAGCAGCGGGAGTATACCTAAAATAGACTCAAACTCTGCCGTTGGAGAAGTTCACATCGATCCAGTAATTTCCAAGCAAAAGACCCTTTGCAGGCTCTCCAGCTGGTTCCCGGAACTTAACAGATTGGATCTTGGCACCCAGATCAATGCGACATAGGTTATAATTGACATAATGATTACTGTATATAAGGAGTATACTACTTTGGGCTTAAGCCGCCATAGCTACGAACGCCCTAAAGATTTTGCAGAGCGGTCTTATTAGTACATCTAAACCTTCTTGAATCAACGCCGGAAAAAATACCGTCTTCTCCAGCGGCCTTGTATGGGTCAAAACGACGAACAAACCATCCTAATTTTGATTGTGTCACAAACTGGCTTGCGATTCTCCAATCATTCCCATTGGCCCTCTGATATACCTAATACTCTGATTTCCAGATCCGCAACCAGGAAAGTGCACCTTCATGAGGTGTTCTAGGATTTCGCTAGCCGATGTTGTCATGCCTTCTGTTGGCAGTGTTAATGCCTTCAATTGATATTCTGGGGTTTCCTTTAAGATTCTCTGGAGTCTAGGCATGTCAGGTACATTTTAAATGCTTGAACAATGTCCTGTCCCTTATATTCTATTAGCCGATTGTACCTCTTTAGTGCGTTTTATTACACTAGCCTTATACAATTTACATTTACCAGTTTTCCTGGCTCTATTAAATATTCTTCTGGTTTCTTTTTCCAGAGCCTGAAGTTTATTATTGCACCAAGGAGCACCCTTCTGTGGTTTCCTAATGGGAAGAGGATAGTTATCCTCATACGATTTATTCATTGGATTATCTACTATGTCCACAGCAAACTCCAACTGATTAATTGATCTAATCCTTCCGTGTATACTTGCAATGGCCTCTCCAAGATCTTCCCTATACCGATCCCACTAGATCTCTTGGATTATCGAGCACATATTAGAAGATAAATATATCATTGAGTGCGAAGTGCGAGAATCAATAGTCAACTGCCCTAGGTGCGGTCAAACTTTCAAGAGAAGCTCATTTAACTGAAGAGAAATCACAGTCACTGACAAATGAAAGAAAATTTTCACATTTTATCTAAATGCGTTCTGTCACAATAGTTATCCGTTCCAATGCATTCAAATCCAATTAATTCTAATTGATCCCAATGTACGCTAATCCGATTCAACCCAATCCATTCCAAACGAACTTAATTCAATCGACTTTAATTCAGTCGAATGCATTCCCCAGACATACTGCATTCCACTCACCACCATCCAGTACGCCGATGCAACGCGCAGGCACGGGAATTATAGCTAGCTGTGCGACGCAGAAACGGCCGGGGTACTTTGGCGTCAGGTGCTACTGACCGTCCTACAAATCCCAAAACCCTGGCGAGACTGAAGCGTCCGAAGGAAAATTAAATTATCTAATAATAATAAAATAATTATTTCATAATTTTAAATAATAGTTAATTATATTTACACATCAATCAATAAACATAAACATCAATAAATGTGATTTAAATGTGTCACTGAAATTACTCACTAATTCTCTAAAAGAAATTAGTAATTTAAATATTTCTAATTATCTTCAATCGTTTCGTTTTAAAAAATATATAATGATTATCCATGGATTTCAATTGTGTCGAATAAAAAGTGCTCAATTTTTCAATAAAATTTTATAATTTGTAATTATTTGTATTAGTAATGCAATGACTTAAATTGAATAGCGTCGTAAAATGCAACTATTTAATATAAAAACATTTTTCTCCACGTTTGTCCTTCGAAACTAATGGACACTTACTTTTTTATTTCATTGTAATACTCGAAAATCGCGAGGTATGATTTTTCAAAATTTGGTAATTGACAAAAATCATTTGTTTTCCATCGCTCACTGTAAAATACGTTTTTAATAGAAAAAATTATTCTTGTACTGAAAATTCGCATTGAACCACAAGATTTGCAAAATAGTATTACATACCTCCTGTTGCTTTTTCCATGAAAATATAGTGCACTTTTATTAATATAATCTCAAATATGCAGGAAAAATTTTTAATTTTAATGTCCGTCGCGCACATTGCAGCGAGCGAGGAAGCGAGCACACTTTGACGACGTCGCGTGATACTTTGCAGATTCAGATTACCAGCCCTAATTTGCATGATGTTGATTGTGAAGCGGATTCAGGAGATTTGGTACTATTTATTTTTTTACATTAATATAGTCTAAATATCGTAATTGGATTCTTTGTTTTATTTTTCCTGGAGGACACAAAGCCAAATCGGATTGGTGTTGTATCCATTGTTGCTATTGATGTTATTAGGGTGTTTTAAGATTTTGATTGCTTCTCTGTGTTTTCTTGGAAAAATATTGCGTGTTTTTGCGATGATGGTTGTTTTATCAAATAAAATGTTATGTCCTGTTTCGATATGATGTTCAGCTAGTGCTGATTGCGTGAAATGTTTTAGCCTGACTTTATGGTACTCTCATGTTCCTTTATACGTGGGCCTATCGCTCTCCCGGTTTCTCCAATATAGACATTGCCACAAGAAGAAGGGATTTTATATACTCCCGGATCACTGAGAAGTGCCTTTTTGTCTTTAGACTTATTTAGTAGTTGCCTTATTTTACTAGGTGGTTTGAATATGGATTGGATGTTGTGTTTGTCGAAAATTCTTCCTTTTTGTTTTGTGACATCTTGGATGTAGGATAGGACGGTGGTCGTTTTTCTCTATCTTTCTTTATTAGGTTGGTTTGAATTATTTTTTTGAGTGTATTTTCTTATTGCTTTGTCAATTTATTTAATTGTGTAATCGTTCTGTATTAGGATTTGTTTAATGTTTTGTAATTCCTTTTGTAAATTACCTTTACCTGTTATGGAGACAGCTCTGTATACAATATAGATTCTATATTAAATACAACTAGCTAGAAATAATTTTCTCGGCTTAGGATTCAGCTTTTTTTTAAGCTTCGTGTTTTTGCAAATTTATTTAACTATACCTTATTCATAATTGATATATTTTTTGTTTGAAATATCATTTCTGTATTACAGTTATTGTGGAAAGTACATTTCGAAATTGAAGATTAAATTTTTTGAAATGTTGAAATATTCTTAGTTATGAATAGTATTTTTTCATAGATTCAGTAAAAACTAAAACACATTTTTATTCTTCTCATTAAAAAAGTAATGTCATTGCGAAAGAAAAATGAAGCATTTGAACAATAGAAAAATATTTGTTCTTATGTCTTTATTCATAAAAGTAATATGTGAAAATTCTGCCATAAGATTATTTATTTTTTAGTAAAGAATTTCTTGAAAATTTTAAATGCCAATCTGTTTTTATAAATGAAGCAATAAACACAAAGGATTTTTTGACAAATCAAGAGTGAAAATTTTTATTATGTAGCTTTTTATTTTTAAAATTTCATAATATTGACACACATAAACTTGTTTGTTACGAAAATCATGACACGCATAATTAAGAATTGAGTCTCATTAAAAAGGCAGTGATGAGGAAATTCACATTCCTGTGCATAATAGAACTGATTGTTGAAATAATTAACTTTGAACCAAAAACTGAAAAGATATATGACTTTCCACAAAATAGTTAAATTGTGAATCAAACTTATGAATAATCAATAAAAAAATGAATTCTCAAAAAGAAGTATAATAGCTGATAGTTCAATTATTAATCACGGTACCTGTTTCAACTACTAAAGAAAAGCATCTTACCAAATATATTCCGTTTTCAAGCTATTAAAGATGGATTGCTGAAACAGTTTTTTGAATTTGAAGCCCGAAATAATTGAATTGTTCACTAAAAAAGGTAAATTGTATAGCAAAAATACATTAGCTACATTTTGAGTAAAAAAATCATGTTGAAAAAAAATTGTCAGCAATATTTTTGAAATGTTTAAAAAACTGTACTTTTAACTGAAATGATTTATCTTCAATGAAAAAAAAAGTTTAATCAAATAGTTGAAATTTTAACCCAGATCTAGAGGTTTCTACACAAATGAAATATAATAAAATATGCCAATTATCATCTAAACCTGATACATTTTAGGAAAAATTAGTATAGTTCAATTTTTGATTAGAGAGATAAGCTTTTAAACAAATAAAATAATTTCTCTATAAATAAATAAAATTTCTAGCAAAAAGAATCATTACCTTTTATAAGAGCTTTACTGCAAAAAGTAGAATAGCTGTATTTTTAGTTTAAAGTATTACATGAATTTTCTACCAAGTATTCAAATTTTTAAAGATATTTTAAATCCAATAGTGGCATTTTTGACCTGCTAGTTGAATTTTTCTACATGAAAGTTAATTTTCTAAAAAAAAAATACGAATCTTTACGATAAAACATTATAGTTTAATTTTAACTTAGCAAAATAACCTATTACCCAATTAAAGTACATTTTCAACGCGCATGAAACGACATCCGACCGAAACTATAGGAGCGAATACACATGCAATATTGTACGCCGGGCTTCTATATACCACTTTTAATTTGTTATTTTTAAACAAATAAATAAATATAAATGTATAAATATAAAGATAAGTGTTTAAGTCTGCGTTAAATTGGGAATAAATGTTAAAAATGAAAATTTTCTCTAGCGGACCCAGCATTAAATACGGTCACTATAGTCCCATTTATACTGGTGTGCTTCTGGTTAGCCTTCTTAGAATAATCTGGCTTGGATGAGAGTGGCCGGATTCGCGTTGGGGCAGAAGCTGCAGGGACTACACGTGTGCGAGAGCCACTACGGAAAAAGCTTTTGCGCAGTCGCGAAACTGATCCACTCTCGTATTTATGCTGGCTTTTCCTGGACTTTCCATTCAGAATCTTTAAATACATAAAAGGTAAAGAGGAACTTTAATTTCGGCCCGGCAAAATTGTGAATATCTAAATAAATAAATTCCAGGGTGATCCTATAGTTGAAACCTAAAAAAAAGAAGCTAAGGGGACAAGGGATCTCAGAGGTGGTTCCTCGAAATCCAACAGCTAGTCAACATTGAATAGAAAAAAGATGAACAGTCCGGTATTTATTCGGTAAAGATAAAAAAAGTGAGAATGAAGAATTTAAATTATTTCTTTCTAATTATCCCGGCACGTTGTACGGAGTCTAATCTAGTTCCCACGCAAAAACTTCGACCACGTGGTCTTTGGCTCAAATTTTCGAATGTGACTTATCCTAACCCATCAACCTGAAAATCTCAGACAAAAACCTTACGCACGGACTCGACCAACTGACATTTTAAATAAATTGAAATTCAGCACAAAACAAAGGGGGCCAAGCGAGGCATCGAGTCGAATCGGAGTCAAAATCGACTATCTCAGAGGGCCGACTCGCCCGTTGCGTCGCTTGCCGAAATAAAAGAAAGGTTACCTTATACTTCGTAGCTCTATCAATCGAATAAAATTTCGGCACTTATCATGATTTGAAAATCCTTCCAATGGAAGTCCAAAGAAAATTCATTGTGATCCAATGATAAAAAATCTATAATCAAATCCAAAAGAATTAAAATTTGAATAAAATGGAATACGTGGCACGTGTCGCCACTGAGGCCAAGAACGTAAGTGACAGATTTTGTGCAACGCGACAAGACCATCAACTCGCAGGGTGCTCGAGTGAAGGCGCGTTCACTAAACCTGAAATCGCAACGCAACTACCGAGGAAACTTAAAACTAAACCACCCTATTGTTACGTCCTGAGTCACTTCAGAGCCCTCTTCATGTTTTAGGCTCAATTATTCCTGACCGCTGTTGCTTCGACCGAATTTGAATTTAGATATTTCCCTTTCCTTGATGTAAAGCATACTTTTCCTCTGTCCGTTGTTGCAATTGAGTGAAGAATCACTGACTGAAATTTGAATATGCGGAGGGGCGTAGAATTGATTTAAAATACATAATTTTACACTAGTTAAAATATAGATTTATTTTATTCTTGGTTTAAATGAATTTACTTAGGTCACGCGCTCTCACAAAAATTCGTAGCAAATATAGTTAATTTTCAGTAAGCTTGAAAGTTATAAGTTCGCAAGAACGTAAACCGACACAATTCGACCTAAACCCAAGCGAATTCTCTCTGCGATGAGCGATCGAATGAATGAATGCACGAATGTAAAATAATAATGATTTTCAGGCGCTAGTCCTGGCCCCTTTTATAGTCTGCTTATTACCACTAATTTTATTGATCGAAAGAAAACCCATGGTCCCTTAGATATGCTCCTTAACATCGCAAGTACATCAGAACCCATCTAGAACATTCCACCCTTCAAGTCTTAGCAGTACTAAATTCTTAAAA
>JAAAKG020146722.1:0-26474 GCA_010014905.2 Druon quercuslanigerum
TACGGAAAAAATGCTAAAGGAAACATATATGTCCGTTTTTGACAACAATAAATTGTTGACTTTATAAATTTATGAAAGCGTTCGTGCAGAAAAAAAGCTAAACTTTGATCCCCTGGACCACTGAAACCTGTGCATATTAAGGCCCCCCCTTTTGCAAATTTAATGTACTCTAATACCCCAACAACTTCACCAAGTTTCATCAAAATCTGAGACATGAACTTTTCGAGGTGGGAACGCTTGACGTGTTTTGCCCCATATATCTCTTTCTTTTCATTCTCATTGGCTATGATGATTTGTCAGATAATGCTGAAAATTCGATAACGAAGATGGTTCGCTTCTCGAAATCAAGAAGAACTATGGCAGGCATCGAGTGTGCAACAGAAACAATTGTCGAGAATATAACGTTCCAGTATATACGGCACTATTCATTCTCGACAATTGAATTTATTTCTTCAGGACGGTTAGCAGAGAGATATTAAGGTTGATGCCGTAAGAGTGACAGAGATGTGACAGAGTGACGGAGAATGCCGCATTATGCCTTTGGATGTAGGCCGTTCCCGCATGAGTTGAAGAACTAGATAGTATGTGTGCTAGATACTCCGGGAGTGCGTAGCACACTCTGCAGCTATCATCGAGAATGTCTTGGCTCAAAATGTGGCGATGGTATGTTAAGGTGGAAATGACACCATCTTGACATGCCAAAATGAAACCCTACGCGCCCGACTTCAATCCGGGTGATTTAAGGAAAGCAAAAGTTACCTCACAAAACATTTACTGATATTCCACATTTCTGTGGAAGATGCTGTGCATCTTCTTAGCGAGGAGCTGTTCCTGTAAGTTTTCCTCCTGTGCTTTCTGAATCCGGATTTCAGGAGTGAGTACTGGAGATAGATAAGATTTGATGCATTTTGCTCACCTATGATACTGAAGATAGGTCCGAGTTTTTCAGCAGCCTGGTTCTCTGCTTTTTACAGAAACGCTTCTTTGCCCACTTTTTCATGCTTCCTAACCATTTTAAGCAGACGGCCAAATCTGTCTAATGAGACGTTTGTATCTGCTTCGGAGAGTAACCTTTATAGATGTTACATTCTGAATGTGGCTTTGTGGCACACCTAGGTATGTATAAGTTTCTAAAGCGCAAAGGTGTCGTATAGCGCTTCTTTAAAAGAGCTCAGGGTCTTCAAAAATTCCATTACGTCTTTCTTGCGTCAAATAAACCTTGGCGCAGTTTTCTATCCCAAATTCTATTCATATTTTTTTAGTATATCGTTCTACAATTCCTAAAGCTAGATGTAGTTACTGTTTTTTTTTAGCATATGTCTTAAGATCATCCATGTAAAACACATGAGTGACCTTGTGCTTTTGATTTGCAGATTTTCAGCAAAGGTACCCCTGGGAATGGCGAAGTGCTGAAAATAGTGGCAATAATGAGAGGCAAAAGAGGAGTGGGCTTATGGAAACACCTTGAAAGACACCTTTTTGGAAAGTGACCTTGTTAGTTCTAACACGATTTTTTCCAGATGAGATAGTAAATCTATTTTTCCAAAGTGGAATCAATCTCTCTATGCACCTCACGATTTGCGGATGGACCACACAGGTCCGATTACCCGAACAATCCTATCATTTATGATAGCTGTAAATACCTTATACAATGTGTTCAGACAAGTGATTGGCCTGTGATTCTTTGTGTCAGCTAAGTTGCCCATTTTCGGCTTAAGTACTGTGCGCTTTTCAACCAACCACTCCGGAATTGGCTCTTCCGACTTCAAATATATGGTGAAAATACGGGCCAGAAGGTGATGGGTTGAAGGAAACTTCTTCCGCTAGATGGTCTTGATACCGTCTGGTCTATGTTCTCTGAGTCTTCGGCAAGTCTATTTTGCACTTCGTAGACTTCTCTGCAAAAGACTTCGACCTCCTTTGGTTTGGGTGGGTGGACAACAGCAACTGGAGGGTCTTGGAAGACTCAAGATAGGTCAGAGAGAAATTGTTGGTTTTCTCTAACCAACCTGTCTCTCTCCACTCTAGACTTCTCTTAGCGTCAGATATTATCCTCATACTCTCAACAATATGCTGCCTGATGGTCAGGAGCTGTAACTTGTTAAGTGTGTGATAACGGATCCGGAGTTCGCGCGCGAACTTTCGAACCTAGGCGGTAAAATTCCTTCCAGATATTATATAATTAATCAAACAATGAATGCGAGACGCATACTGTCTTGCCTAGCCTATATTTATGGCAAGTTGGTGCATTCGTGTTTGGGTCTGATAATCAACCGTTGATTTTTTTACAGTTCACACCGGCCAAAGCTCTCGCTGCATTATGCACACAACAATTAATAATGGAAAAGTCGGATTCTTTGGAAAATTGTCCATGAAGCTCTCCATCCATATCTGCCAGATCTTTAGGCTTGGAAGAAACCTGGGTATTGATATTTCTCCGGGTCATAAGGCATCGCTCGTTCTCTATCGGATGCCTGCCCACGGTTGGTATTGCCACCACTCTTTCTCTGCTGCCGGCTTGTTCTAACTTTGGTAGAGTAGGCGCTCCCCTTACATAGCCCCTTTTTTGGAGTACTTCGGCATGGTTTTGCAGACGCTGATGCGAAAAATGCGATAGCTCTGGGTTTTTCTCGCACCACAGAGCATACAATCGTGCCATGCAATTCTCTCGTTCAGGCGTTACACTCACTTCGTAGTTGTCTAGAAAGTCGCGATTTTTTGCTTTTATCACCTAAAACCCTTAAAATACCGCCAAACATTTGCATTGACTCCATCTTTATTGGCTTTCCCAGCTCTAGAGTGGTCGGCATTTTTCGCCGACCCATTCTTAAGAGCGCTGCGCGTTCTATTGCTTTGAACCGTACTTAGTACAACTATGTTTAGTATTATCATTGTCGTTCATACGAGAAGCTAGGGAAAAGGGTGCGTCCATCCTTGCCGAGCCTCTCATACAAGGATAAGGCTGCATAATTGTCAGGTCGCCCGTTATCTGAGAGTCACCGTTCTGGACACCTCACCGAGGTGCTATTGAGCTTTCGGCATGGTTTTTACACCTCCACTTGGGGTTAAAACCTTCTGGATCACCCCTGGACAATTGTCCGCGACTGCCTGGTAATTCTTTTAACCATATTCAGCAGAAACCCTTGGTACAGGGACCCTCTATCCGCAATCCAAAGACGCGTTCGGTGGCTTGAAGGTCACTTGAAGGTCAAGACGATTTTTTTAGATTGAATTCTGTGCCGCGATTAATTTTTTTTTTTAGACTTTAGGCTGTGGATTGCTATTTATTTTTGATTAGGCATAAAGTGAAAAAATGTTTTTCAGATAATTGTAAATGAGGTTGGTTCAGAAAAATTAATTCAACTGTAAGACAAGTTCGCCAAATGAAAATTTATATATAATAATGTTAAAAAATTGTTAATGTGAATTTCTCTTAATTTCATGTCGCAAATTAGAACTCTTGCTAAGATTTAGAAGATAGGAGAATGTGAAATTAAAATATTATAAGAATTTAATGCGCAACCAATTACTGAGCATAATAAAATCAGTTTTTATTCTAATTCAAATTAATTACATTGCTTTCATCTAGATTCGCATCCCAAACAATATTTTATTTTAGTTCTTTAATTTTTTTACTGCCACTAATGATGGCGTGTTCCGTTTGCAGTACCGTTAGCAATACTGAGATAGTATGGTTGAATTATTGCTGGACGGTTGGTTCGACGATTCTCTTGAACATCTGCTTGATGGATGGCGAGGCGTGCAGAAGGAAGTAAATCATTTGGGTGAAATTGTGAGAAAGGACGCTCTACACCCAGATTAATAAGAACATCATTTTCCACTTCTAAAAACTCATTCTTTTTCAAATCAAAAACTCCTGGTTGGCTACCAAAAATACGTATTGCACCAATCATATTTCCCGTGATGCATCCAATGATGAAATTACTTCTTCCTATTAAAGTTGCACGGGGAGGTATTTCACTACCAGATTTCGTTCGTAAATGCGTGAGCGGTTCCTTATTATGATAATTGATATCCCACATTTGAGGAATTCCTTCTCTGTAGAATTCAGGAAATAAGTCCCTCACATGATGAACAATCTGTGAGCTTAATTCTGCAAGAAAAAAACAGAGCTAGGTGAATTTTCGTACTAATGATATAATATGAATTTAAAAAGGTAAATAGAAAAACGTGTGAAACCATTTTATCTATCATAAAAAGTAAATTTGTCTCTCGTAAGCAGAACATTTTAATTGCTAAAAAATGGTTTCTTCCTTTTTACATAAAATATGGAAATAGCTTAGACTTTTTTGTCCAAAAAAAAGCGCAATTATATTTTCGGTGGAAATATTTAATTTTGAAATCAAATTTCAAAACTGGTTTTGCAAAGTAGAGCGCATGTGCGGCCAGCCACGCCTGAAACCGTTTTTTAATCGTCAGTTGAGTGTACTACTGTAATACAAAAATAGTGAGTTTTTAACCGTAAAAAACCAATAGCTTATTATTATTCCAAATTTAGTTAATGCTCTTCAAAGTAATCCCTTCCTGATCCAATGAAATTATGCTACCTTTTTCCATTCTTCAAATCAGTTGTTAGCTGAAAGACCTTCTAATTGAATAAATGATAAAGATGTATCAAGGTTTAGTCTACTTGTGTAACAAAATGCGGAGAAATGATCAAATATTGGATTTATTCATATTAAAGTACTAAAGTTTGACATTCTCATAACAGTCTTTAAAAATTTTCAATATACCGCTGTTTTATTATATTCCCGAGTATATCCGAGAAATTCCGGCGGTACTTCCTTTATTAGTTTGTAGTATTTTCTTTCTTCATATTTTGAATCTTCATTATTATTTTGGCACAAAATTTAATTTTCAATAACAGTCTAGTCGTTTAAATCAAAGGACAAAATTTCCAGTAATTTTCCGGTTTATTTCCAGTTTTCCAGAATTGCTCACGGTCAGTAAAATTAAAGAATTTAAAGTCTTGCAACTTAAAGTTTTTAAATTAAAAAAAAATAATATCCTTTAATGTAAAGCACTTAAGGTAGGAATTTTAATTTCACACTTTTAAAACTTAAAAATAAAATTGTATTCAAGCAATTTGTTGATCAACCGCTCAATAACGTGGGTGTATAAAATGGTATTGACACTTTTAAATGGAACAATTTTAAATCTAATAGAAACATTGTACAGATAAAAGATTTCATTTTAATTAGCTTTAAATCGATCATTGTTTTTTTTTTAATTTTTGTAATAATTTCAAACACTTTCTCAGAATTATGTTTTCAAAATAAAAAATAACACGAAATCTTCCAAAAATATAAAAAAAAAATATCTACACTTCGTTTTAAATTTTTGAAGTATTTTTTAAACTTCTAAATATTTTTTTTATTCATTCAAATTTCTCATAATTTCTTTTTAATCTTTAAAATTAAGAAAATTGCCTTTCAATGTCTGACATTCTTTTTTGACAATTTTGGAAATCTTTTAAAATCAATAGGTAACAATTTCATTTATAAATTAAAAATTTTCAAAATAAAACATTTAGAAATGTAACGTTAAAAGTTTTTAACTCTTTGAAATTTTGATGATTCAAGGCTTTCTATTTCGAAATATCCAGTTTTTAGTATTTGATTATAATTGCATCTTTCGTATGAATAGTGAAATATTGCTACCAATTGATTGATTGTTCTTGTTTCTAGTTAAACTTTTTTAAAATTTTGAATGCTTTAAAAATGTAATAGTCTAGACTAAAAAAGTTTTTTCTCAAAAAATTTCTATTCGAACCCCTTTTAATTTATAACTGTTCAAGTCGTTTAAACTGCATTTAAAATTTTTTTTATTTGAAAGTTTACGCCTTAAAACTATCCTTAAAATATGAAAATTTAATGATTTTATAACCACGATATTTCAGAAAAGAGAAAAAAATAGAAAAATTATTTTTCAAAGTACAATAAGTCATCATGTGATACGAAATTTGAGATATTCCAAAAGATTGGATAGATTTTTCTCCTAAAATTGTAGGAAGTTCTGGATAAAAAAAATAAATTTACGGTAATTTCGTAGGTTTCCTGGTCACCAATAATTCTTGATAATTTTCCGGTTTCCCAGACCAGTAGCCACCCTGAATAACTTTCGCACGTCATCATCAATATTTAATACAAATTATCCAGGTCAGTTTGAACTTTTGATTATTTTATTTTGAATTAATTAATTTAAAATTTTATAAATATTTTTCTATTTTTAATTAAGAAATAGAGGTCTCTCGTTCCCACTGATGTAATTTATTAATATGAATACTCAACCTAAGGCAGGTTTCCTTGAAATAGCAAGGCTCACTGGTGACTTTGTAAGTGATAAAAAAATTTTATTTTCACTTATTGTAACAAAAATATGAAATTCTTCAGTTAAAAACCACTATATAGATTTTTAAAACGCACCACTTTTTTCGTGTTTTGATATTGTAGAATACTAAAGTTTTAACCTTTAGAGGACGCGGATGGTCGAAATATCGACAACCCAATGAACACTAATTATTTGATGTTTTCAGGCAAAATTTGGTGCGTTGAATAAGGGGAAAATAGTGAGAAAGATCCTGGAGATTTTCTGACCTTAATAATCATCATTCCAAGGTTCAAAAAAATTTTTTTTGGACTAAAAACTCGGTTTATACATTTATCTAGATGCGCTCAGTACGAAAATATTCGTTAGCGCACATATCATATCCATGAAAATCAAATTATTTCTTCTATAAAATTCAATAGAGTTCATTGCACTTTTGGTAGGAAAAAGATTGTCATTCTGAGGTCAAGAATGATGTTAAGATGTTTGTCGCTATTTTTTTAGTACTAGGCACATAAAAACATGCATGTACCAACTTTGACACTAAAAAAGCAACAAATAAATAAATGTATTACTTGACCTTGAAATCTCGACTTTCAAGGTCACGTCTGCGTTCAGGACTTTTTGCACTATTTTTTTCTTACTCAGCGCCTCAGAAAACATGGTTATGCCAACCATAACGCTAAGATATAAAAAAATGACCTTGAGATGGTGATTTTCAACGTCAAGGGTGCCTTCAGGATTTCTTTTACTACTTTTTTCATACTCTGCACATCAAGAAATATGGGTATCCCAAACTATAACGCTGAAATATTATAAAAAGTTTTTTTTATATTGGGCTTTACGTTGCGGACGAAGCTGGTCGATATATCGAAGTCGGGGACTTGAAATGAGTTTTCTGTTGAAATTATGCATAAATTTTTGGTCAAATCAAAACTCGATTTGAACGGAAATTTTCCCGTCCTCTAAAGGTTAAACGTTTTTATTATTTATTTAAATGGAAAGTCTCTCATTGTTGAATTTGATTTGCTACTGAACCTTTAGAACGATCTTCGATTCGGCTTATATCTCTTTAATCGTTTTAAAACGATTTTCAAAAGCAGTTTTTGTTATGTTTCAGAAAGACGGTGTTGAGAATTTTTTTGACTTGATTGAAGAGATACAAGTCAAATCGAAAAAAGTTTCAAATTCATTCTAAAAATCTTTCAATAAATAAATTTTTTTTTAATTTCCATTTAAGAAGGGACTATCTGTGCAAGTATTGATTTCAAGGCTCTTCGTTAAGAGGCTACCATATGCTTATGTTGAGATTGCCACGTACGCAGCTGGATGTGCTCTGGTAACAGTCGAAACATCGACGGGCAGAGTTAAATTCTAGATGATACTGAATTATTATATAATTACCAATAGAACAAAGGATGATAGCCAATGCAAGCAATAGATGACCAATGGCGATCTTCATTTTTGATTATAGATGATACTGATTCACGACCAAATTCGTTAACTGCGTAACTGAGGAATATTCCACATGGTGCTTTATCTATATATAATATTCTCTATCTCACTCAATCTTCTAAACTGATGCTTTTTAGAGATAACTTCTAATCAACAAAGACTAACACATTTGTTGCAAACTGTGCCGATGTTATAATATTGTTTATTGAACATTATATTGGGCAGGGCCATACCTATTTCGAAATAGGGATTCTTACAGAGACAATTATTTTATCAATCGTTGTTATCAGATCTTTATATTGCATAAATTAACATAGTACAATGTAGGTCGTGTTTTTATAATGATATTATTAAAAAACACTTGACTTGGGTTTAGGCTATAAAGAAGAATATTTTTTTAATTTTTGATGATAAAAAACGGTAGAAAACTTTTTAAATAAACTAAATGCCTAATATGTCATTCTCACATAGTTATGACAACCTGCTGTATGTGCATTGTAAATTAATTTTAGGCAGAATCATGTGGATTTGTAAAATCTAGATTAGAAGAAGAAAATTGATTATTGCAACGACAACTTTAAATTTTTAAATTATATTTTTATTTAACCATAAATAATTGGTCCGGCTTTGTATGACAAAAGGAATTGTTGTCAATTTTGAAGGATCGTGTACATTTATTTAAAAGTCGCCTTTTTATTTTTCTCATAATTTTAACCGCTACTGTATTATAATATAATATTAGGGTGGTCCAAAAAACGCTTTTCGAGCTACAGGGCAAGGCACCCCCATAAAACTTTCCATTTTCTGAGAAAGAGAATCCGTAATTTTTTTCGAAGCTTGAATATTAATACGTGCCACCGGGCACTTCAAAATTTAATTAAATTAACTTGGGGAAATTTTGAATTTTCGAAAAATTGAACTCATGTGCCAGGGTTTCATCGAAACGTGTCAAAATTTCTAGGGATTGAAGAGGAGCGTTTACGAAATAAAACCATACTAATAACTTTTATTTCCAACACACCTTCGCCCTCCCCGCAGTGCCCCAAATATGACCGAAAAATAAAAAAACTAAATTTTTAAGTATTCTTGTCACTTTTTAGCCTTTTGTATACAAATAATTACAAACGGACAATTTGAATATCTCCCACGATTTTTTAAACAAATGTAAACTATTTTAAACAAATAGTTATTCTAAAAAAACGTGAAGATTATTTGTATTTTTTGACTGAAACGTAACTGTTAATCATTGTTTAATACATTTCTTTTAATGTTTAATAGATTTATATTTTTTTAAGCAATATTTATTTTCTCAAGCATTCTTTTTTCGATAACTAAAAAAAATGAAATAAAATTAAAAACATAAATCTATTATTCTGACTATATGGTGTATAGAAAAAATAAATTAACCATTTTTAATTTTTTTGAACAAATATTATTTGTTGAAATTGATTTTGTTGACAATTTTTCAAAAAATAATTTTAATATCGTAAATAAGAATTTTATGTGATCTATTTTATGTCATTTTTTTAGCTATCTAAAAATAACTGCTTGAGCAAATAAAAAATTTTTAAACAAATAGAAATGTGAAACATTAAAATAAATGTATCAAAATTATGTAATTATACAACAAAAAGCAACATAGGACACCCATTTGAAAAAATAGACATCTTTGGCTTAATTTTTAGAAATTTTGAAAATAGACAATAAATCATGCTTTAAACAATGACATAATGTTTTTATAACAATTTTTTACTCCAAAAATTTAAAATATTGCATTTCAATCATAAAATAGGATTATTTTTTAATTTGTTGGGTATAAATAATTGCTTAAATAATTTACATTTTTTAAGCAATTGAAAATTGTTTCGAAAGTACTGGAAAATATTCAAATCGTCCATTAGTAATTATTTGTATGAAAAAGATGACGAAAATTTTTAAAAGGTAACAATAAAACGTAAAAATGTAGTTTTTTTTTATTATTGGGTTATATTTGGGGCGCTGCAGGGAGAGTGAGGGTGGGTTGAAATTAAAGTTATTAGTATGGCTTTATTTCGTAGACACTCCTCTTGAATGCCCGAAGAGTTTGGCACGTTTCGATGAAACCCTGGAACATAGGTTCAATTTTTCGAAAAATGTTACGGATTATCTTTGTCCGAAAATGGAAACTTTTTGGGGGGTGTCTTGCATTCTAGCGTAAAAAAAAATTTGCAATGCATTTTTGGACTACCCTAATATAATATTGTATAAGCATTTTCACAATCATTTGAATTTCTTTCAGGCACTGAACATCTTCGATCAGGAGGTGTGGTCCCAATGGAATCCTGGAAAAAGCTAAACTGGAGAAGAAGGTTTTGAAAAATACCCTAATTGAGGAGAGATTAATCATTGCAATTTTGCGTACGCAAAAAATATTTTTTGTATTTTTTGTATTTGTAATTTTTTGTCATAGATGTAAGCTCAGCGGATGTATAGTGTGCAATGGTGCGATTAAATAATGTCCAATGTTTTGAACATCAGCAGCCTCACGTGCTTTATTATGTAAAAACTGCTGTCGCTACTATCACAGGAAGGATATGATTCACTGAAAAACGCATTCCTGTCGCTAAACCAAATCATCCAAAGATTCAAAATAATTGATTTGTTCTTTAAATACTCGAGGTCGTATCTCACATCCAAAATCATCTTCATCATCAGATGAAGATAAAATATCGTTATAAATTCCATCCATATTTCACTGCTATCCTGTTACACTACACTTGAACTTCAACTTTGAGGTTTTATGGGCTCCCCTTAATCGCTGATTAACTCGCTAACCAGTTAAAAATGGCCGGTTGCGTTAATCGACGATTAGGCTTCGTTAATAATGGTTTAAAAGACGCTGGAACACAATGTGCTGATTAAACTGAGTTAATCAATGATTACAATTTAATCACATTTTTTTGAATCATCGTTATAAAAGTTGGTGGAGCAAAATGTGCTGATTAAACAAAAGTAATCAATAAATAACATTTAATCACAGTTGGTGGAATCGGCCCTAAGTCTTTTGTTTTTTCTTTCGATTATAATTGGAATTAGTATGCGTCCAATTATACCGATATTTTCTCTGTTTCTGTATATTAATTTTCGCGAAACAGATTAGAACCGTGTATCAATTATCTCATGTTTATCCAAAATGAAACTTCTTAGCGTTTCGGTACTAGTTTGTGATATTTTGGATACTTATACCCGTCCTTTTAGTTTCTCTGGCTTAACGCGCAACTCGCGCATTTTCTTTTAAAGTGGCTCGCTAGTGCAAAGTGGGAACAATTTGACTTATTTGTATTTAAAATTACACTCTTATGTGAATTCTCTTTTTATCTGAGTTTGAACTTATTCCGTCTTTAGAGTTCCGGGTAGTATTATTGCCCAGGTTTTATTTCCATAATTCGTTTTTGGGAGGTTTTTTTTGACAACTATTATTATTTCCGGTACTGCTTTCCGATTTCTTGCTGAGACTTCAAACGCCAAATTATTTTGACCTTGAATTGAACTTGAACCTTTGGTTAACCATTGGTTGTAATCTAGGCTAAAAATAAGGGTGGAGACAACGTGGGATTTTAGGTATGAAGTTCCCTTTTGCGGCTTTTTCTAGGCTATGGTTTAGTGAAAAGTTACCTGATTTCTCTCAAGTGTAAGTGGATGTCTTGAGTTCGTGTTCGATTCCAAAATTTTATTTTTTGTCTAATTTCCTCTAAAAACATTTCATCGCTTTAGAAATTATTGAAATCTTTAAAATCTTTTTAATCCTTCCAGAAACTTCGAAAGACTGCTTTCTTTGCCATTACACAATTTAATTGGCTAGTTCCTCACAATATTTGAAGGAGTTTGTATCATGCTAAAAATAAAATAAATATTTGTAATTGTTTTATTATTGAATTGATTTTCAGATTCATGATATGTATCTTTTTATTTTTGTGAATTTGGATCGTCTCTTTGTCCTTTCCCTTGATGTCGATAGTCTACCAGATGTGTTTAAATTTTAGTTATTTCTGTCTTCTTGGGTTTGCCTGTTTTTCTAGCATATCCCCTGCCACGACGAAACGACCTCTTTAATTGTTTTGGGCATTATTCCCGTGCTAATGTCAGAAATTAAGCATCAGGTACGTCATGAAAAAAAATTCAATGTTGACTCATAGTTATAGTAAGCATAGTAATCGTTCATCTATTAATAAATCTTTCCGTTATGGAAATTTGAATCAACGGCGAGGCAGTGGATTAAAGGATACAAAATTAAATTTTCGTGAGAGTAAGAGGAAAAAAATGAGGCGCTTGTTAAAGTTCGAGTTTAATTTGTGTCCTTTACTTCTCGATTGTTTCATGATTTAGACTGCAAGCGGGATTTTTGAAGTTGAGGCACCAGGTATTACGGAAGCAATTCCGCAGAGGGGAAAAGGATTTGGAATCCCGAGAAAGGGTAAAACAATATGATTAGATTGACAGTTTAAAAACAATAATAGTTTACTGCTACTTGCATGAGTTGGTGACGTCTGACAGTTACGTGGCCTGCTGCTTGAGATTCGTTAAGCGGCCAAAAGCTTCTTGCTGAAGTGGGTTGCTACTTACAAGGTCCGTTGCTGAAACATAGATTATAGAACTTTCCCAGGAGGCTTTAAAGGAGATTTGGCCAATTCTGCAAAACGAGAAGTGCTGCATTTTTTCGAACTACACATATAAAGAGTTCCGGGAAGACGTTTTTATTGCAAACTCGAGGTCTGACATCGATCTTTAGGACTTCGAAAAAAGAACTATATCTTTGATCGGATTTATGACTTTAGACAACTACAATATCACTGACCCGACACTGTCCATGGGGGGAACCGTGTCCCAAAAATAGTGAGAAAGACCTATGGCCTAATCGACGCCATTGTCTTTAAATTTTTCTTATTACATGAAGTGGTTCAAGTGACCACCATTAGGCGTGAAACGTTACCAACTCGGAAGCAAGACAATAACGCACTGACTCTACAATTTATTTAGTTTGACAGAACTTTGCGCAAGGTCAGCAACTAGCAAGCTTCAACGGCATGTGTCTACCATTTCGACAGACGACGTTGAAAGCGACAATTTACTATCTTAAAAGATTTTGATTAAAGGAACCTACATGACAGTGTCTTACGCTCTCGCATGTTTCCTTTCATAGTTGTTTATGCAAGTTTTCTTAAGCTTATTTTCCTCAGTAATCTTTTCTTTTTAATGCTCCTTTCAGTTTTCGTAGAAGTGGTCTTCGAGAGCTCAGAGTAACGACTGAATGTGCAGAGTGGCAGCTCTGTTAATCGCCTGAGGTGAGAGTCGGAGAGTCACAAGTGTCAGAAGATTGCAACTAAAGTTTGGTAGAGTGAGAGGAACGGCAAAGAAGCGACACAGCTGCCAGTTAGTTTCCCCGCAGCGTGGTGGCGCATTGTCGATCTCCGAGTTTCGTGACTGGGCACTGGTCGTTCACTGTTGTGCGAGCGGGAATTTCATCCACTGCGCATATGCTGGGAAACCTCCTCTTCTTAGTCCATGGCTTCGAATCGCGTATGATGTAGAATTTGACAGCTCGCTTGTTGTGGGTTGTGGTCCATCCGTTCTAAATACGACAGTAGGACATGGAATAAAGTTTTATACCAAATTAAACAAATATAATGAAACTGTTCCGTATAAACATTATTATTTAAATAATTTAATCAACAATCTACCATTACTTCCCTTATCAAATAGTATTCAATCTATTGGAAAGCGGGAAAAAACAAAATATATACGTCACTGAGTAACTGTGCGAAGTCCTATGCGAAGCGGTTACATAGACCACTGGTAGCGCCTATTGGAACAGATGTGGCTGCTTGCGCAACCACTTCGAAAGTGAGGATCGAAAAGTCCTCGAAAACGGGACCACTATCATCGCTGGAGAATAGACGATAGTTAGTTGAATTACTGATGCCAGGATTTTAATTTGATCTCGTTTATTAGTGACAAAATACAAAATATAATGATAAATAGTTTTCATTAAAAATAAAATAAAAGACATATTGGTCCTCACTCAAGTCGGACACGCCTCATTATCGGGCAGTATGGTCAGACACTAGAGTGCTCTTCTTGCCCACTTTTCTCTTACCCTTCTCGAGGGGGAATTCGAAAGTACTGGTCTGACCTGTCAATACTGCAAATGGTGGAAGGAACGTAAATCCGTCTTGCTGTCTTAATAATGATTGTCAATCCGCAAAGAGTGACACGTCTTCAAAAGGTTGTCTATTAGATCTCTTATCCCTTTTCATGGGAATTCATCTAATCGATACCTGACATATTGGTTCTTTTACCTGCCATATGTTAACTCGTCCAATATTAATGTGGAGGACAGGTTTGTTCGTCCTAAAATATTGCGGATAGAGGATCAGTTAGTTCTTTTTTTAAAGCGAGTGTTAACAAGTATTGGGAATTAAAAAATTCCCAACATGGACTTTCATCCTCCTTTTGAAAAGATGATTGAGTGCTAAGAAGTAAGATTTGCAAGAGAGTGAAATAAAACACTCGATTATTATATTGAAAGTCATTCTCACGAATCAAGACCTTTCATTGATTATTGCACATTAAATTGCACAGAATGAACGACTGTTTGTAGATTCAATACTGAAGCGTCTCTTTGCTAATTCCACTTAAATAGTCCAATGAGAAGAGAGTGACTAGGAGCGGTACCTCCTCCATGGTCTCCGCTGGTAACGTTTCCAGGTCCATTCGTGTACCTGTGAACGGCAAAACTGCTCCCCTGAAAAGGCACCTGGTCTTCATGGTTCGGACTGATTCCACATCGGAGCATTTATCATGCTCCTTTGTAAAAAGGCAAAATAAAGACCTTTCAAATAAGAGCGATTATCGACACTGAGACCAGAGAAAATTATGTTTCCAGAGGATTTTTAGTAGAAAATTATTTTAAGATTCTGGGACTTAGATTGAAAAAGAGCAAGCTCAAATTTAATTTCAATTGGGAACCTCAAGTAGTCGTTTCAGGTTTACTGTCCTCCCAGGATTGGTGTCGCCGTGTATACTCGGTACCAATTTTTTAAACAGGGCACATTAAATTGTCGCACGATCCAAAGTCTCTTGATTTTAACTCAAGGGAAGGAAAGTACGATACAGCTGATTGCTAAAACTAAGAGTAAAAGTTAGTAAGGGGAAAATTATCTCTGGTACTCAGGAGCGTAATGTGAATGCTCATGAATACTTTGGTATGGTTCAAAAATGGCGATAAATAAGTAACGTAACAATAAATAATATTAAACAAGGAATTTTCAAGGTTGGCATGAGAAATTATCTACATTTTTTGGATTCGTTACTCTGGGCTCGTTTTCGCAGCAAGATCTTGAAGCTAAGTTTTAATATTTAATCTGTTTTTGTGAGGGCTGTACAATACCCCTTCACAATAAAACTTGACTTGGATCTATACTATGAAACAAATAATGAAAAAAATCTAAGCTGAACTACGCATCTAATTCTGAGCATCGACGTATAAAAATCTAATGCAATCCCTTTGCTTTGTAGTTTGAATTCAGGCCTAAAACGCATTTTTTCACATATACAAGATATCAAATTTCTACACTCATTCTTAGGGAAATTGTATTGGATTCAAAGATAATAAATATGCTTCTTAATTCAACAAAAGCGTGTATTCAATTGATTGAAATGTATGTTTTTCTTAATGCAAAATTTCATTGTGCATCTAAAGGCGGATCGGGAGGTTAAAAGAATAAAATTGCCAACTGCTTGCTCAGAATAATAATATAAGTTTTAAATGTAGCTTGAAATAATTGCAATATTTTTATCGGACTTAGGATCATGAAAAATAATATATTTGAGTATTCCATTTTGTTTCAGTTTAATTCATCGCGTTGGCGTTTTAAAAAATAATCCCGGTATATTTGGAATGCTTGATGGTTTGCTGGATTCTCAATTTGATGAGTGATGTGGTAGGATGCTGGATTGCTGCCTTCCTGGTTTGATTCACGCGCAAGAACTTCTGAGAAAACACAACCAACACCTAATCTCTCAAGAACTGCAGCGTTCACCTGTATAAATTTGTTAGTTTCTGTATCAAATACCACCGGCACAGTATGAAAATTTCTCGTATATAATGGCTTAATTCTATCTGCATGGATCCACCCAATGATGACATTATTCCTTGCAACTAAAATTGTATCTTGATTGAATTTCATCAAATGTATGCCAATGTACCTTCGTAAATTTAGTAACTCTTTCGTATATAAATATGGCAATGTCCAGATGGTAGGAATGCTTTCACCTTGATATAAAGGAAATAAAATCCTTACATCCGTTATAACCTGTGAACTTAATTCTGTAAGAAGAAAGGGAAATAGGTCGATTTTGATATTTACAAGATACTTATAACTAAAATGCTTATAAAAATTCTAAGAATGTAATAGATAAGCGGATTCAATATATTTGGCTGTCACAAAGTTCGTATATGTGTACTAACTATAAGAGGCTCTGACTCTTGATGATAAAGTGTGAGCTGAATACAGACTTTTGAAGTTTCGAAATTTGAAGAACATAAATTACAAAACCAGTGAATTTTTTTTTATCAAAACTTTGTTCGAAGCTTCAATATTTTATGATACGTGCTTGTGTATTCGTACGCAGTTGGTTACTTGCGAAAATACTTCCCTTACCATATCGTACATGCATTATATTATTGTTAATATTATAATTACCAATAGAATTAAAGACAGCAGCTAAAGAAAAGAATAGAGTGCTGGCGAAGATCTTCATTTTTTAATGTACGTGATACTGTTGAGGGAAAAGTTTTTCGTACTATTAAACTATGAATATTCTACAAGATATTTCTGCTTATAGTCACTATCTCACTCAACCTTCGAAATTAAATTCTCTGTAGAGATAACGCAGATAAAAAAACTGATACTCGTATGTAAAACAATAATCACAGGTATGAGAACTCCATTATATGTAAAGTCAATGATAGTAATATAAAAATGGGTCTCTCTATAGTAACAAAAATTTAATAAGTGAATTTTCAAGAGATTGGGAAAATAAAAATAAAATAAACAATCGTTTTGGGCGAACGTTCTGACTGAGAACCGCCTAAAATCAGCAATCATCTACGTGACTTTCTCCTCAAATTTTGATGAGAAAACTTAAGTGAAGAGCCTACATGACAAATTCCTGATTTCATGGTGTTTTTAAAATACGAGTCTGCTCAACCTAATTGAAAAAATATACATTATCTTAAATTTCTGTTTTCGCCAGGCCCCCCCCCCCGCCCCTGTAAAGGGCTGGATAAAATTTCACGGTTAGCACGTAAACAGCACATGTTCAACCTGGCCGCCATGAGAGGCTTCTCTAGCCGGCACGCTCATGGCATATGAGGAACGTATTCCAGAGTCTGTCTCTCTCTAGCATACGCGCGCGCTCTTCTCCTTTTTCTGAACTCTTTATTCCTTTATATCGACTAATTTCTTTTTCCCTGAGAAACTCAAAGCAAGGTTTCCAGAAACGTTAAAAAAATAGAAAATAATAATTAATTAGAAATATTCGAACATAGCAAAAAAAGTGCAATATGATAAAATAATCTTCGAAAAATATATTTAATTATTGATTAATAGAGTTATATTTAAAATACGACCTACCTCGATGTTGTGAAGAAAATCCTTTATTAAAATATTTTTTTAATATTTCGAGATTGTAATGCTCTACTCATCTGGGAACAGGAATCCAATGTCCAAAACTATAAGTCCTTAGATTTAAAAAATTGGAAAAGACATTCGGCCGGTTGGAATTACCATGTTCTTAAAAATCTGATTTCGAATTTCTTCTGTGAAAAACAATTATTTTGTAAACGTAGATACAACTTTAAATTATACATACAAAAAAATCACATACGATAAAAATAATGAAACTGACACGTTAAAATAGAAAAATCCTTTGACTGTCTTATTGATATTTGAATTTTATCATTCTAAAAAGAGTAGCAACTATCAATAATTTACAAAAACCAAAAATTTATTCACAAAAAACTTTCAAATGTGTTGTAGTACAAGAAAAAAATATAAGACTCTTGAAATTCAAAATGAAACAGATTTTAATGTCGAGATAACAAATTATCCGTAAAACAAGTATTAGATATAAATTCAATACGCATAGAATTATAAAAATAATGATAAATTGATGATCACAGTAAAATTACAAAAATATTAGATCTCATGGTTCTTTAGATTCTGAATAAAATTATCATGATTTTTTAAAATTCGAGTGGAAAGCAATCTGCCAGTCTAGCCTCCGTAACATTTATCACAAATTAAACAGACAATTTTATATTCTACATCAGTAAACTGACAAATATTGAGAAAATCTTATCCTTATTTTATAAACTTATTAATTTAGAATAAATCCTAAATTTTGTTTTAATATTCTGACACTATAGTTCGGTGTATTCCTTGCTAGCCCCAGTGTCCACTTTGCATACCTCTCCTGTATCCTATTTTCCTCCTCACTTACCTTCTACCCACTACACGTATGTTGTGATATCTTTAATAAATAATGAATTTTGTTATAAGATTTTTTATTATGAACAACAGTGATATTTTAATCTTCTTCTGCGTGTGTAATCAACAGCTGTTTATTGGAATTAATAAAAAGTTATGTTTTTCTCATAATTTGTGCGAACACTTTATCAGACTGCGAAATTTTATTATTTTGCAAAAAATGTTATTCGTTGAAAAGGTTGAACTAAATTGATTTCCAAACCTAGAAACGCCATTACCTCATCAAAAATTCGTTTACTGCGTAAATAAACAATCGAAGGATCGTTATGAGCTGCATTATTTAAATACTTGTGATTATTCATACATAATCGTTTACAAGAACTACTGTTAGAAAATTAGTGCTGTTAGTAAATTCAATATTTTAGTTTTGAATAGGCTTAAGCCCTTGAAGCTCGGAATAGTTGGCATAGTGGTCGGAATCTTCAACGCTCTAGTTGCGACCCCACTGCAAAGGTATGGCTAATCAGAGGGTCAGCAGCCACTCTTCTTTTCATCGAAAGCCCTTGAGCCGAGCCGCTTGCGTGAGGCGAGTTTAGTCGGTCGTTCTTCGATAGACATTCGACAAATTAAATAAAAGTGACAGTTTGTTCTGAAAAGCAGAACATTTTATTGAATTTCAAAAGTCTAATCGCCTTTGATCACGCAATGAAACCGGTGGGTAACTTCGAATCCTTCGATTGGATTCTTCTGGATTTCTCTCTTTATTTGCGCGTACCTTGACCGGTGCGTCGCATTTCTTCACCACATCAAAACCAGAAACTTTTTCTCCTATCTTACGTCTGCTTTTCTGAGTTCCCTCGTCATCGTCAATACCAATCCGACTTCTCGAGATATCCTTCCACTACCTTCACTGTCCGTGGAAAATTTCTGTGAGATTCTGAAAGAAAATATAGACAATACAATCCTGTATATATGAGGCTGACCTTTCACGGGAGATTGGCCCTCTGTCTACGGGATTGAATTCTCCCACGATTGATACGAGCTTGGCCGACTGCAGCTTAGTTTAGCCCTCTGTCGCTGGAAGAGAAATAAATATCTTTGAGAACGGTCGATAATTCGTTCTACTCCTTTCTTTCTTTTTGGTTCCCCCATTTTACGAGAAAACGAGGTACGTTCGAACTCCAAAAATACGAGAAGTTGTGAAATCGCGAAAACCAAAGATGCAAGCGTGAATAGAGATACCACTCCTGCAACGTTTAGATTTCGGGTATAATGCGTGAGAATGGACTGAGGCCTAATACGAGCTCGCGCACGTCGAATTCAAAACAGTGCGCACTCGCGCGCGCTTGACTGTCAAATAGGGTAAGAGTAGAAGGAAGAAAATTCGGAGCTCGTATCTATAAAGTTCAAGTTACATGTCTCCAACACAGCGGCTTCCGTCGGCGAGAAAAATTTCCTACAAAAAAAGGTGCCTTTTCGTGGTGACTGTTTGTTCAGTGGATTTTTGTAAATCAGACCCATCATCAATTTCCCCTAAAAGCAACTCCACACGCGGGATCGTCTACTCCTCCGTTGTCGTTATTCCAGCTCGCCAGTAAGTAGCGATCATCAGCCCTCGCTCAGGTGACGACGTTCTTTTTCTTGCGACTGAGGGTTTGCGCCAAAATTGCCGCTCCTAAACCACGCTTCGTAGGCTTGTCTTAAGCTGACTCTTCTTAACTTCGCTGTCTAAAAAAAAACAGGTTATCACTGGGGCTACGCCTCAATAGGCCTTCGATTCTGAACTGGTGAGCTCATTCGGACCCTTCTACCTCCGATCCTCTTCTTTCCTTTTCGTCCTTCCACCTGCTTAACAAAAAAACGCATAGAACAAACTGTCACATGGGCGGTCTGACAGCGTGAAAACGCCTCATCAAGGAAACGTAAAAAGAGTCTATCTCTCTCTACCCACTAGTCAGTATTACGTACCCCATGGCATAAGAAATTTCGACGATAGGCTCGCACAGAGGTCGAAGGGCGTTAGCATCCCTCGACGAACGAAGCCTAAGTGACCTTGAGGCCCCGCTACCTTCAGGCACTCACTGCCCTGTAGCAACACTTTCTCACAAGCTTCCCCTCCGAAATCTTAAGGTAATCACCCCTCCCCCAACAGTATTCAGAAACGGGGTTGATATCCGATTCAAATCCGCGTTTTAATTTTTTTTACAAATTTTTTGGAACAACAAGGTACAACTTAGGTTAATTTGCGTACTTAGTTTACTTTAATTTAGTTTCTACTGGGAACCAGAGTCATAATAATTGAATGCAATTGATCCCAGCGGGACTTAAACCAGTGTGATTTCACTGGTTCGCTTAGTGAAATGATGTCACTGGTTTAAAAATTAAAGTTAAATCGTTCTCAGGACCAGTGGTCATGACTTCGTACGCTTTGCCGTCCGTTACTTGTTTTTTTTCCAGCATCTTCATCGCTGATTTTTTTATCACGCAAATGAATGTGCTTAAACACATTTTATTAGAATAAGTCGTAAAATTTGTATTCGCTTGAAATGTAAATAAAATGCTACTTACGATTAGTCTTATTTTCGTAGTTCTTTAATCGTAAAGTTTTGGTTTTTTCATTTTAAAATTGCAAGCGATAATTTACCTGAAAGGATTTCAAATCAATATCGTTGCATCTGTTTTAAACAGTGGGGATTAAACTAGTTTAAACATTTTTATAGAAGTTATTGTTTTAAAAAATATTTACAATAGTTTTATTATAATTACTTCTATTTGTTGCAACCTTAATATTCCCTTTATCGGCTATTAGAGTTAATAATTCTTTATGTTCTTTTTGATACTTTTTAACTGATTCGAAAGTTTCGTTGTTTTTTTATTATTAAATTTATTATTTCTGCATGATTTGAAACAAGCTCAGTTACAGTTTTTCTATTTTCGAGCTTTTGATCTTCTTCTATATTTTTGATACAACTTTCAATGTTTGCGCCGATATTGTTTACGGGGATTTTATTAGCGTTAAAAAGAACACCAACTTTATTTCCTAAAGCCAAGGTTTCATCTAGATTATCTGGGATTTCAACATTAGACACATTCTTTAAACATTTTTTATTCTGAAATATTTATTCTTATGGTGAATACCTAATTCTCTGCTTTTTAACAAAATAAATTTTCTTATTACATTCTAACCGTTTAGCATTATTGTCAAAGCCTATGCTTTACCAAAAGTGCATAGACCAGGTTTAAATTGGAGGATAACTTTTCCAACAGTTGCTTCTCCGACGTGTAATTTGCCTAACTTCTTAACTAACATTTTGAAACGAATTTCATGAAACACTAATGCATTCGTAAACAATAGTTGGGACTTAAAAGAAAATTAAAAAAAAAAAAATAACAATGTACCGAAAACGCTCTCTTTAGTTTCTCTTGACGTTGTTACGATGTTCGATAATGTCCCGTTAGATTTGGCTTTGGATTGCATACAAGAAAAATTAAACTTACATCGTAACTTAACTAAAATATCAAAAAACGAAATTTCGGTAGCAACTAGGACTGTTTTTATTAATACAGTGTTTTCACTTACAAACAACTGTCAGGTTGCCCACTGGGTTTTCTATTATCACCTATTGTTTCAAATTTAGTGATTAAAGACATAGACAAGAGAGCTTTAAAAAAATTTAATTTTACACAAATTCTATGTAAACGATATTTTTATCATATTTTCCTAATTATACAAACTAACACAGTTTTATATGTAGTAAACATTTTCAACAACATTGATAATTCTATACAGTTCACTTACAAAATTGAAAATAATAATTCTTTACAATTTCTGAATTTAACATTACAAAAATGTTGGAAGTTGATTTAATAACTAATTGGTATAAGAAACCGTCGTGGTCTGGGTGGTCTTTAAATTTTGATTTTCACCATTTGTTCAGTCAAAAAGTTGGTTTAATTAAAGGTCTAGATGCCAGGTGTGTAAAATTTAGTAATGTTAAATTTAGAAAAGAAAATAAAAAGATAATTTTGAAGCTCTTTTATTGCAGAATAATTATAAACTTCCGTTAATATAAATTATCATAAAAGAAGGATTTCACGAAATTTACAATAGTATACATAAAAATAATCTGCAGAAAAAATGGGTAGATAAATACAATCAAACAGACTAGGGAGCAAAACACTTTTAAACGTCGAATTATTGAATCTATTTTTATCAAAAAATTTAACAAAATTTCATCTAATCTTCAGACTAAAGTATTAAATATAAATAAGATTTATCAATGCATTGTACATTAAATTTAATATTTCAACAAAAAAATTAAAAAACTAAAGTCAATTCACATTTTTAAATCCTTTCAGCTTTGAATCGCTATTTTCATCAGTGCTTATTTGAATATTCGACCAGTTCATTATCGTTCATTTGGTATTGTCTGTTAGCACTTATGTCAATCTCAATGTCCAGTTTAGTATGTTGTTTTTGTTTTGTCATGTTATTTATATAAAGAAATTTAATTTTTTATTGCTTTTGGAGCCTGTTTTATAGAAGTTCCAAATTTTTAAATTTGACTACTATGTTTTTTGAACACGGTTAAAATTATTAAATATTTCTTCGAAATTTTTTTGACAAATAAATTTAATTAGTGACTACGTATTTAAATGTCAGGTAATGACAAAAATCAGTTTTTATGTTTCTAATTAGTTATTATAATTTAGTTTTAATTGAATGTATTTAAAAAGAAAAACACCTTGTATTCCAGAGAAGGAATGTTTAAGTCTTTATATAAAAAAAACGTTTATGTGTATATGTTTTGTTTGATTAACATAAATTGTCTTTCGCATTTTAAAAATGAAAAAATTAAAACTTTACGATTAAAAAACTACGAAAATAAGACTACTCATACGTAGCCTTTTATTTACATTTCAAGCGAATACAAATTGTACGACTTATGCTGATAAAATGTGTTTAAGTACATTCATTTGCGTGATAAAAAAATCAGCGATCAAGATCCTGGGAAAAAAATATTTTAAGCAGCTGAACATGTCAAAGGATATTATTATTTTTTTAATTAATATTTTTACAATATTCAAAAAGCCTATAGTTATTGTTTTTTGCATACCATTTTATTAATTAAATCTTATAATTCTACTTGGGAACTAGAACGTTAGTCGTTTCATGAATTGAATAAATTGCGCGGAAGAAAAATAGTTTTTAAGGTAACGTACCTCTCAATTTTAAAATTAATTAAGAACTATTTTCTGACTAGATAAAAAAAGTAATCATGGGTATTTATAATTAATAAAATAATCTGTAATTGTACTAAATAACGAACAATAAACCTTATTTTCAAAATTTAAAATTAATTATAAAGTCTTGCGTTTATCCATAATTATCCTAAGGTAAATTTGCGTAGGGAATCACATTTTTTATTTTTGCTCATATAATAAATTGAGTTCAACAATTCCAAAACAAATATGTTATCTCCTTAAACCTAAAGTAAATGTTAATGTTTGAACAAAGAATAATACAGGAATATTTTTAATGCTAAAATAAGAAAAATTCGAAAACGATTTTACGAAGTTAAAATACATCTAATCGGTGAACTTTTTCGAAACGAAATTTTTTAAAGAATGTGAAAATAGTATCAAAAAATCTGGCGACTGTCGGTTTTTGAGCTTTGCGCTCGATAATATATTTATTTTGTGCTTCAAGCTTGATAAATATTTACCCCACGCTCAGCGTTTGGTAGTTGTATTTCCCCAAAATTTGTGCACATACAGTTTAAAATTAAAGGTCAAAGCATAGAGGACTGTGGTTTGGTGATTGTGAATTCTCTTTTGTTAAAGCTTATTCTACTTTAACGAACACATTCTCATTACCTATCTTGTGCTTCGCATTCGATAAAGTGTGCACTTTTCAAGAATTATACAAATTTTATTTCTCATAATTACATTCATTTCTGTTCCTTATTTTACACGAATTTTTATTAGCAGCATATTCTTATTAGCAGCATATTTTTATCATCTTGTTTTGATAATTAAAAAAGTGCGGATCCTGCAAGAAGCAATTTTTTCATCACATATTTTATTGCAACTTGTGTAGTTTTTCCATAAATTTTATTTGCTTTTTTCAGTGCTATTTTTTACGACTCAAATAAAAAAACGCATCTTAGCGTAAACTTGTTTTAAGTACATTTGTATATATAATTTAGACGAACATTTAGTTCATTAAAATGTAATTTCAGCTTATGTTGTTTTCCCAAAGAGATGATTTTTGTATTTTCAATATATTTTAATATAAAGAACTTATAACAAATTTGTAGATTTCCTTTGGTTGAACAACTTTTTTCTTTTTATTTTTTCAAAGAACTGCATTTTATTTTTAATCTTATTTTTACGAATAAAAGAAAATCTAATCATTTTATCTAAAAATTATTGAGAACAAATTTTTAGATGTTTTTTGGTAGTGTTATCTTTCACGATTAAGACTAAAAATACGCATCCTATCAAAAAATAATGGTGGAAAAAATTGTACGGTACTTTTTTGGTAAACAGCTTTTGGAGAGATGTTTTTTCCGTAGCTTGTATTTTTTATCGAAAAATTTAATTTATTTATTTTCAGTTTTCTACCTATAAAATAAAAAAATCGAATTTTTTATTTGTCTTCCTTTTTGGTGCCTTCAAAGCTATCATAATCTTGTTGAGCTTTCGAGAAGAAAAGTTTTTCTACTCTTGACTTTCTTTCGAATCCTGCATTATTTAGCTTCAAATTTTTATTTTTATTTTTAATTGTATCAGTGCTAAAAATCTGGTAATTTTTTTATTAAAAAAAGAAATGAAGAGAACATAGTCTGCTAACGAACTTCACCCTTAGCTTAGTACACTAAAAGAGTATTCAAAAAGGCCAATTCCATTTGCCAATTCTTTAAAAATTTGCCGTGCTAACAAACTAAATATCTACAGACACATGTAGCATTTCAGATTTTTTGATTCGCGTATGTTGAGCACTGACACAAATTTTGGACTAAATTGTCTAAACACTTAAAAGAATCGATATAAACAATAACATTTGCAAATTCGTTTCAAATCAACAAATAAGTGTCTGCATATACATAACCTGTCATTATTTTTGGATCATTCTTAGCAATTTCTAGCGGAGCAAAAAAAAAACTTTAAATGTCGATAAATTAGAGGTGAACAACAACAAATTCATAACCGAGCTTCCTCACGTGAAATCTATTTTATTGACTTTCAAAGTTTCCATTTTTCTCCGTTAGAAATTACTAAAAATGCTCCAAAAATAATGACTGGTTACGTGCGTGCAGATACTAATTTCTTGATTTGCAACTAATGTGCAATGTGCAAATGTTATTGTTTGTATTAATTTCTTCATATATTTAGACGATTTAGTCAAAAATTTGTGTCAGTGATCAACGTACTGTAACGCGGTCATTTATCTACTATTAGATAAGGTCCTATAGGCCTCGCACAAAGGAAAACAATAAAAAAAGTAAAACTCAGGGCGGCAGCTTCCCTAGAAGGGTTTCTAACTCCTTAAAGCCCTTCGGGCATCCTAACCCTAATTTAAAGGGGCGGTACCTAATTACGAAAAGCAAAAAAATAATAAGCGATACGATCAAAATAATCAAAAGCCCGAAAGATTCCTATAGGCCAAGGTAGCTCAGTACTTAGGTAGAGAGGAAGGGTATGTAAAGAAGATCTGGCAAGACGGTTTTATAAAAAAAAACATGTGTATAATAACAAAAAATAAATTAACATGGGTCCAGAGGATGTCACATTGAGAAAATAACCAAAAGAAAGTTACACTGCCTTATGATAAAATGAAATTATATCAAAAACAATATTGACACTTTGAGGCAAAGCGAGATTCAAAAATAATAATAATAATAATAAGAATAATAATAATTTTACAAAGGGACGTTAACATACCATTATGAGTGCATGGAGATATACCAATAGGAGAGACAAGGGGGGCCTTATAATTAACAAATTAGTATTCGGTCGTTATCTTTAGTGAAATTGAGTTAGGAGAAAGAAAAGGACCGGGGGGGGGGGGGGGTCCGAAAGAGAAGGACCGAGTACTACTTTGTTAATTGTAAGGAGAGCGGAGGAGCCCACTGCTGC
>JAAAKG020146723.1:0-10613 GCA_010014905.2 Druon quercuslanigerum
TTCAACCCTTAATCCTATCCGGGGGTAGTTTTAGAGGTGCACGACAGCTAAATATTTTTTTTATTTTACAAAAAAAAAACGTAAAAAAATTGTGCGTCCACAAATTTGTTTCTTAAAGTCATAAAAGTGAAGGTTCACTTTCTTTAATTTTCATCCCTTCAGAAAGGGTGGTTTTTAGGGGTGAAAAAGGTTGAACATTTTTCGGGATAACGACTAAACAGCTCATAAAATATTCATAAAATACAACATTTTCAATGCATCATATAACAGAGATATATATTTGTGGAAGATACAACCCTTTGAAGGGGTAGTTTTTACGGCGACGGATAAGGGTGCGAAATTTTTTCGGTCATATTAGATTTGAACAGTGAACAGTTACTAGGTTTTGGCACTCTGTTGCATTTTGTGATGATTTAATGTCGTAATTTGTTGTAGGAATTGATATAATTCGGAATACCTTAAATTCAGTCAATTTGATTTCTTATTTTAAGGTAAGAAAAAAATGCTGACTAAATTCTGAGTTCATGTTTGATTTCAGCGACCCCTAAAACATAAGGGTGCATTGGTCTCGTTTCTTGGGGAAAGAACAATTTTTTTAGTGCATTACCTTAAATTCAGTAAGTTTGAGCCCTTATTTTGAGGGTAGAAAAAAATCCTGACCTGATGAAGCAATTCTGAGGTCATATTCGGTTTCAGCGACCCCAAAAACATAAGGGTATATGGGTCTCGTTTCTGGGACAGATAACTTTTTTTTTGTGGTGCTGTGTTATCAATTGACGACTTACCAAAAGAAATGTATTAACATTAAAAAAGTTTTCAAGTGTCAAATGTAAAGATAAAAAAATTTGTAGTTATCATTTCCAAAATTTTAAAGATGTTGTATTTTCAACAGTTTAAAACTGTTCAAACGTTCCTCGTCGATGCAAAAAATCATTAATATAATAAATAAAAAACAAAAAATGTTATTCAGTAATTAAGGAACAAAAGTTAGATCTACTTTATTTGCCAAATTTAAATACGGTTAACTAATATTTTTAGGAGAAGATAAAAATAAAATATTGTTCTTATATATAATGAATGAATATGATGAATGATAATGAATGCACGTACGAATACAATCATTGCATAGCGAAAATTGTGTGAAGGAACAAAAAAAAATTATATTACACTTATTTACTGGATCGTAGAAACCTGTTTCAGATACGTCGATTTCAAAAATACTGACTCGTGGTGAGTAGCTTGGGAAGATAGTCGAGCCCCCCGCTTGCCGCTCTTGTCCATAGCCTATGGTACACCCCCGTGCAGTGGTGTCAGAACGTGTATATCTTTGGCATGCGCACTAGTGATTCCTGTATATTTTAGGGTTATTTTACATTTTGTGTCAACCTAAAAATCCGAATACAGGAATTGCTACTCCGCATGCCAGAGATATCCGCGTTTTTTCACCACTGCCCCCGATTACTGTACACAGCGAGCCAGTTCCAAGCGAGAAAAAATACTGTCCATTTTCAAGTACAAAAAACAACGAAAAGAACATTTTTAAGAAAAAGCAAGCTGAAACGACCGGTATAATTGCCTTTAGATTATGTGCTTGAGATATGGCGTTTAACAACGCAACCGTTTAAATATAGTTTGCACCTCGCGAATTTGACAGCCATTTGAAGCGCCTTAAATGTATTAGTAGGTTGTTTCTAACGATGTGTCATAATTTTTCTTATAGTGAATTTCAGAACCTCATATTCTTGCTACGGAGGTTGTAACGATTATTTTTAGTCTTTCAAATTTATTATGTTAATTTCGTCTTGCAATCGCTCGTTTACTTTGATATACTGAATATTAAATATTCACACTTTATATGATAAATAGTGCAACACTTTTTCTACTTATTGTAAAAAAAATTAAATTCTCCAGTTGAAAATCACTATATTAATTTTGAAACGCATCACTTCATTCCGTGTTTTGATGTTGTAGAATGCTAAGGTTTCAAACGTTTTTATCATTTATTCAAATGGAAAGTCTCTCAGTAGAAGTACTTCAAGGGGAATTATTGGTAAATCTTGGTCCACATATAAATGTGTTTAAAATTCCACACGAGAAGCAGTTTTAAATCACTTTAAAATCATGTAAGGGAAATTGCTACCTAAAATTAATACTATTTAAAATTTTCAAATTCATCTTTAAAACTAAGGTATTCTTTTATATGTTTTATTATTTCTGTAAATTTTAATTTTTGTTTAGCAAAAGACTAATTCAAGTTGGACAAAAGAAGTTTGCGTAAATTGAAGTTATTTTGAAGCAATATTGTAGGAATTTCATGAAGTTAGTTGTATTGTGAATAGAAAAAAATGATAAAATTAGTCAGAATTATTAATTTGGTCAGTTCTACAATTAAACTGAATTTTAGCACAATTTTTAAATTATAATTTATATTTCTTTTATTATTCGCTAAACTTTTTCTATTTAACTCATTGTTTAACCAAACTAACAAAAAAACTAAAAATTATCAAACACAATAAACAAAATCTCGTTAAGCGCCATCCTGATCTAAGAAACCTTAGAATCCAAACATTTACTTGCATTAGGTTCAAAAATCGCCAATTTCTCTCCTTGAAGTCACAAAAATCTTCATATGTATTTTTAAGGATAAAATTCATATGTAAATCTGCATGGAAATATTGCCAGTTAAGGTTGCGTAAACACCATGCGATGTCTGGCAAATAGAAACTGACGGCCGTTTTTTTAGTTTCGCTTCATTTCTTCACTTACCGTACTTCGTAGGAAATATCGCTTCATCGCTGACCGTGCGTTGGGTAAAAGTCATCACATAGTCAATATATTGTGGCGCCGCCACTCTCGTCTTCTTTCCTTTCTCGTCAAACCATAAATATGTTCTGCAAAAAGATACGATGTTTCAGTTTACTTCAAAATATCTAAATCTTTAACGATCTCATATTAAAGTAGATTGTATAGCTGAAGAGTCTTCCAGTTTATTTCACGAAAGATTGGAAAGATTAAAACAATAAGATTTTTTAAAAAAACGACTAATTGAAAGCCATAAGAAAAATAGTATTGGTAAGGAAAACCTATATTTCATCGACTTCTTCCACACTACTTATTCAGCAATGTAGAATAATGACGTTTCGGAATCAGACCGATTCCCACATTGATTACACAGGAACACAAACCCTAAAAAATGACCAGAACAAAATCACGTGTCCTACATATATTTTTGCCGCTGAATCCGAATCTGTTGATTATTTATCTCCAGAACGTCAGGATTTTCCGTCAATCGCGCAAAATTGCGGAAACTCGATTTTTCCGTATGCAAAAGCTTGATACCGCTCAAATCAACAAATTCCTCATTCTCCAAATTAAAAAGTCAATAAACCGCATTAACACGGATCCATAAGCCCAAAAACAACAAGCCTACCCTACCCTACCCTTGACCCATGACCCACAAAATTTTCCTCCCCTACCCTTCTCAAATCTCCCAAACTCTTCTCGCTCTGCCCCTTTGAACTCCACAAAACGTAGACCTGCAAAGCCTAACTGTGCAAACTATACAAACAAAAATACAACATTTACCAATTCTAAACCCACTAAAAACTACCTCTCTCTCTCTCTCCCTTCCTTCTTATCCTCTCTCCTACCCAACCCCATCCCAAAACTAGACACAAATACCATAGTTGTACAAATTCTAGACTCACCAAAATCTTTCTCCCTTCCGTCTTTCCTTCTGTTCTCCCTCACATTTCAACTCTCCATGCTTCTACCATCTTACTTGCACAAACCGTAGACATACAAGCCTTAGATCTACAAATTATATATCCATAACTTCTCTCTGTTTTTTCCTTCTGCCCCATTATTTTTCTCTCTTCCTTTCTGCCTCTCTAACCAACTTTTAGAAATTCTAAACTAACCTACCGACCATTAACACAAAATGATATATGTTCATATCCTTGTACGCAGTAAATATTATGTGCGGAAGCGAAAGGGGTAGGGGAACAGAAAGAACATTAGGGAAAAGAGGTTTGTGTGTAAAAACAGAAGGAAAAAGAAAAGGGAGAAAGATTCTAGTGAGTCTAGAATTTTTATAACTATGGTATTTGTGTCTAGTTAGTGGATGGCGTTGGAAGGAGGAAGGGTGAAAGTTAGGTACCGGAATCTGGAATTACATTTTCATATCGATTTCATATAAAATTCTGCTTTGCGCAGGAATTTAGTGCTAATTAAGTCTTTATATATTTTGCAAAAACTAAATTTTGTACCCGTTAATTTTGGTTAAAAAAATGTAGTAATGCTGGCTTCAGGTGACTGGTACACGAAACTATGAAACTATTAGTGATATCAAGGTCTGCTTTGAGCAAGAATTTCATTCATTTCAATTTCACTAATAGTTTCCGAGTTTCAAATACCAGAGTCACCTGAAACCAAAATTTCTATACGTTTTTGGTAAAAAAAAAGGTGCCCGGATTTTTCGCACAACACAAATCCAGAGCAGTTAATTAGCATTAAATTCATGCGCAAAGGAGAGTTTGATATCACTGAAAGTTTCCGAGTTTCGCAAACCGAAGTTGTGGCTTCAGCTGAAGCTACATTACTACATGTTTACGAGCAAAATTACCGTGCGCAAAACTTAGTTTTTGCAAAATACATTGGCACTTAATTAGCACTAAACTCCTGCGCAAAGCAGAATTTGATATCACGAATAGTATCCGAGTTTCACATACCCTATTCGCCCGAAGCCAGCATTACTACACTTTTTTGGTAAAAAAAATAGTGCACGAATTTTTGACACAAGACAAATCCAGAGCACCTAATTAGCATTATATTCCGGCGCAAAGGAGAATTTGATACAACTAATAGTTTCCGAGTTTAGCATACCAGAGTCACCTGAAGCTAGCATTACTTCACGTTGTTGGTAAAAAAATAAGTGCCCGGATTTTTTGCATAGCAAAAATCCAGAGCACTTAATTAGCAATAATTGCCTGCGCAAATGAGAATTTTATACCGCTAACAGTTTCCGAGTTTCGCATACCAGAATCACCTCAAGCCAGGATTACTAAACGTTTTTGGTAAAAAAAGTGTCCGCTTTTTTTGAAAAGCAAAAATCCAGATTACTTAATTAGCACAAAATTCCTGCGCAAAAAAGAATTTCGTAGCACTAATAGTTTGCGAGTTTCGCATACCAGAGTTGTGACTTCAGCTGAAGCTAGAATTACTACATGTTTTTGACCAAAATTACCGGTCAAAAAATTTTTTTCTGCAGCATAAATTAGCACTAAATAAGCATTAAATTATAGCATACTGCTATATCGATATGACAATGTTGTTATTTCAGCTTCCGGGTCCTGAAAGTTTGTTTGCTTCGAACAGTATTTACATTGCCAGGACAGTTCCATAATTTCCATAATTTCGCATATTATTACCAGGACAGTGCCATGATTTCGCCTATTATTACCAGGACAGCGCCATTTTGTTGCCATTATTAGCTGAACTGGTGTTACCAGTGTTTCTAGTATTGTCAGGGATTCTGCTGAACATAGTTTATTGAAAAATCTGCACCTCATCTTCAAGTTTCAAGCGGGACATTAGATTCGCTTATGGTCATAATTTTCTCGTTCAGCCACACCTATCTCGAAAACTTTTGATTTTTTGGACTAGTACCTATCAGGATTTTTTGATCAGGAGGCTTTGAACAATATTAACTGTAATTTCAGCTAATATGACCGCGGCCGGATTTTAATGTTAACTGTACGGGGTCCTTTATGGATAAAATCGAAAAATTTGGAGTCGTTCAAAATTCAAATTATAAGAATGACAGGGTATGCACCCTCCGTCTCTATCTCAAGAAAAAAATAATCAAAAAAGATATAAAAGATATAAAAAAGATATTTAGAACGATTCATACTTACTGCCTGAATGTGTAGTAAAATTCATTTTGAAAGTAAATCAAAGAAGGGGTGTCAACAAGCATTGTATTTTCTGGCCCAAAGTGTGTGTCATACAGACTTGGAGAAAAGAACATTGAATAAAAACTTAAAATGGGGCCAGGAGTACCAACTTTTAATTAAGAAAATAGTTATCAAAGACTGGCCTAATTTTAGTGCAACATTGCCAACTATTTGTAAAATATTTTCTACAGCATATAATTAGATATTAAATAATTTAAAAGAAGAAACGGAAACTTGACAGTTTTTTAAATAGACTTGAAGGACTCAATCATAAATGATTAATGTTGAAACGCTATATTGATTTGAGATTTCCTAATTTATGAGGCTTCAGTTTACAATAATTTAAAGCTTAGTGTTTTCAATATAAAATTGTTTAATCAAGAATCAATGATTTAAATTTCAAATGTTAAATAAAAAAATAAAAATTTGCAACCAAACGTTCCATTCAAATAAAAATAAAATAGGTCTATACGTAAATTAGTTATGTAGACAATTATACCTACATAATTACTTTTTTGCACTTAAAATAAATGTAGAAAAGTAAAAAAAAGTGAATAAAATACTTTGAAATATTTGATAAAGTGACTAATATCTGAAAAAGTGATTCGGGTAGATTTGGGATCATATGCAAGGATTGTTTATTAAAAAAACGAATTTATTAAAAATAAACAAAAAACGTAGAAAGATCGAGATTAAAGTTACCTTAATCCGGGACCTGTCATATCAGGACATCCAGTCATGGTGCAAAATTCAGAGATGGTGCCGTAAATAAGGTTGATGTGGTCGAAAAGTGATAGTGTGTGGGACGCTAGCCATTCATTATAATCTAGTCCTGGTGGAAGGTCTACCAGCACTCTTAAATCAAGTTCCGGAAGTTGTCTTTCGAGAACCGCTTCTTCCAGATACAATTTTGGATCTTCTGTAGCTCCCGCATCCTTTTCTTTGCGTCGGGTTTTTCTACAAAAAACAAAAAACCTCAATTTAACAATAGTTTCTCGCTTAAAATTTATGGCTTTTAATTTACCTTAGGAAGCATTACGGTTGCAAACTTTGAAGTTTAAACTAAAATAAGAAATGAGAGAAAAATAGTTCGATATTTGACTAGATCAATTTCAAAACAGGTTAAACACTTTAGAATCGTAGAATCTCTCGACGAAGAAATAAGTCGTTTTTAGAGGAAATGAGACATCTCGTATTTTTTTATCTTGAAAAAATAAATAATAATATAAAGTTATTAGTATTTTATTTTAAAGTTCATTTTTCAAAAACATACAAAACTTTTTTTCTTTAAACTTCCGATAGATTTGGTCATAATACAAATAATAAAATTTTCTTTCCAGATTCTGGAAAGGTTTAGTGCCATAAAAAAGTTAAAAACTAACAACATGGCGACGATTTGTTTCACTTATCTGAACTGGACTATTATATTTTTCCGATTTACATTGTTGCTTCTTTCATAAAAAAGACATGCTAGATACATTTTTTCTAAACATTGAATTTTTGATTTTTTTATGTAAAAGCAGTTAAAATAAACGTAGTATTTTTCTGAGACAATTTTGAATTTCCTTTTTAATAATTTTGAATTTCCTTTTTAATAATTATCAATTATCATAAATGAGTAAGAGAGCTTCAGTTGTTTCCGTGAAAATTCGAAACTTTGATTTCACTAAAAACAAGTTCGCCTGTCCCCGAAATTGTTTAGCCCTCACAATAAAATTGCTGGATGAATCCTTTATAACAGGACAAATTCGATAAAAAATTCATCAACAAATTTAAACGAGGATTTTTTGTGTGAAAATAAACTTTTTTGATTTTCAAATAAATCGCCGTAATTTTGTTAATTGTTAACTAATTTTAGTTTGTCGCGGATTTTAAAAAAGGACAGTAAAGCTAGCCAAAATCTGGAAAGAGGATATTTGACTTATGTAAAAATCTGCCGGAATTTGAAAACAATTAAAATTTTTGGAAAATTAACGTCCAAATTTAAATACTCACGACTATATAAACAATTTATTGTTCTTAAATCGAAAAGGCTGAACAGAAGTGTACATAAAAAACAGATTGAATAAGAAACGGGTGTAAGAATAGTCAAAACGTCACTAATGAATAATGAGTAACAGTTTGATTAACTGTTCATAAATTACCCGCATTTAAAAAATGCAATCAGCGTCAAATAATTCAATTTAATGCACACTTATATACCTAACGTTAAAAAGGACAAAAAAATAGTGAAGCTTGTAAAAAAATTTACATGAAATTGAAAGAAATGAAGGAAATGAGTTTTTCTAAGGATAAAAAAGGAAAATATAAGAGATCTTTGAAAAAGACTTTGAATGATGTGCAGAAGGAATTTTACGCAAATGAACTTTGAATCTGAAGAGCGATGATTGATGAGAGCTGTGGAAAATGCAAGCGGAAAATGTTTATTTGTGGTTCTACAATTAGTTAAAAAAAATGTTTTAAAAATAAAAATTAAATTTGTTGTATTTCTGACTGAACTGAGTCACCGGCCTTTCCTATAAGGCGATGTGAATCAGTCCTGTCTTAGACATGAAATTTTGTAATTTAATTGACCTTAATTTCATGCTGAAACTTAGTTAATTTAACATAAATTATACAAGAAATTGTGTGTTTCGGCAAGGTATTTGGGACAAAACTTACATTGAACAATAAAAATGATTAAATTGATAAAAAATTATTATTTTTTTAAATGATTAGTAAATTATTTTTTCACTTTTGCAAATATTTAAAAATATTAATTCAAACAAAAAGGCTATCTTAAAGAAGATATATTAACAAAGAATGGAATAATTAGGAGAGAGTCGCAAGAGTAGGTCTCTATATAACTTGTAAAAATTTTGTTTCGAATCGTTGAGATCGCGACAGTTGTTTAGGAAGGGCTGCAGTGCGCGAGTACTCAGTCAAGTATATACCGCAATAGCCTAAATTCCAATTGGAAACGATTCAAGCGGCCCTGACTGTTTACGTAACCCTCGACACTGGACTGAAAGCGAGAGTTTGGTGTACACATATATAGAGATTAAAAAGGTCAAAATCAAATAATTACTTGATTATAATTTCTCACCGTAAAGGTAGACTTCTAGATTAAACATTGTTTATGACTTTCGTCTCTAGTAAAACGAGAATTAAAGTCAGATATTCTCAAAAAAGAAATATATTATTTAAAACATGATTTTCTCTAATTTTTGCTATTTATTATGTGTTTGAAACTAAAACGCCATGGCAATTATAACAATATCATCGAAAACAAAAAATATTAAATTATTAAATGAACAATTTTTGTCAACTCGCATTAGTTATTACTAAACTAAGTGAAAATTAGAGAAACATTTACAAATTGAAAGAAGATATTTGTAAACAATTTCACTTCTTCCCTTTCTCTCCCTCTTTTTTCATTGGTTGTTTTTGTCTCTAATTAGCCAAAACGCGAGGTAGGTTGGAAGTGTGTTTTAATTTTGAATCTTTCTCAAGCTCATTTTGCAAAAGATATTCTTTTTGTATGAAATTATGCTTGAAAAAAATAGATTTCTTTTTTCTCTCTAGTTAAAATGATATATTTTTAAAAACAATTATGTTTTATAAATGGCGTTAATTATTATCTAACTCAAAATACAAAGTGGACCAAAAACTGAACATTTCAGAAAAAACCGCAATTACCTACAATTACTTTATTTAAATATAACACTATTAAAAAACATAATAAATTATGGGTGACCATCTGCGACGTTCAGCCGGGTTGTGTATGCGGTGCGTTTTAACTAATGTCCAGCGGGAGGTTTGGCGCCGAGGAGGATTGTATGCATTCGAGGGGCAAGGAGATTGTCTGCCTTCCAACTATATGCCAAAAAAATCGGTTGAACTCGGGAGGTGGTTTTCTGTTGTTTTTATCTCCTCTGGCCAAACTTTCAGGCAAATACGAGATCTCCTATTAAAGTCGGATGCAGCCGCGGGTTATCACTGTTGATGATTAAATTCATACATTTATTTCAAGACCGCCCCAGTAAAAGCAAAATTTTCACAGGTCCATACCTAGTTAAGTGGAATTGTCTGGCAAATTATGTACTTATGTTAAAAGACTTAAATGATATTTGAGTAGCGTTTGTTGGTGACAGGCTAGATATATTTGATTTTTTAAAATAAATATTGATTAAAATATTTAAATATTTTTATAAAACGAAACTTTGATCCTTTAAAAAGTAGTAGCCGGATTGATTTCATGCAAATAATATTAAAACAAAATTATTTTAAGGAAAAATGGGAATAATCAGTGTCCATATTATAAGACACCGTTTTAGAGTCATGTACAAGGTGCTTCATGTGTTATGTCCATATTATGAAACAAATAAATAAAATTGAAAAACGATAAATTTTCTACTTTTTGTCTTTTGTTGATGTTTTTATGAATAACAAATATAAATACTTTAGGTACTTCATACCATTAGTTTATATAGATACAGATTATGAGGTAAATTAGTTTCAAAATTTGAAATACATTTAAACTAACCTATAAAATCAGTAAACTCATCAGCATGCTTTAATATTATGAAATTTAACTTGTGTTAATTATTTATAAAATATTGATTTAAGGTAAAGAATAAGATAATTATAATAGCGATCACAAGGAAAAATCTAGAGATG
>JAAAKG020146724.1:0-10613 GCA_010014905.2 Druon quercuslanigerum
CGTCTTTTACTTCTCTGGGATCACTATCAACTGGCGCGTAACATGCTATGATAAATAATCTTCTGATTCCTACTTTATTTTGGCCCACAGCAATCTGGGAGATACGAAACTATTATCTCCGAGATGCTGTTGCGCTCTCTTACTTGCTGTGGTGAAAAATATACTACGTACTACACGCGTTCTTTCGCGCACTCTCTTTCTCACTACCGGCTCTCTCTCTCTCTTTCGCTCTCCCTCCCCGAGAGAGAGAGAGAAAGAGAGAGAAAGAGAGAGAAAGAGAAAACATGGAGTGCGTGAGTCATTCAATGCCAGGAAGTAACGAGGAACTTCGTTCCCAATGCGTGTCCCGCGACACGTTCCGTGTCGCGGGACAAATTTCTTAGGTTCAAACTTTATCAATTAAAAATTCGTTTTTTATTTGTTTCAGATTAATTTTTTACTAAAAATATGACTAAGACATGCAGCACTAAATTTGAAACATTTTAGACCCTTAAATCTTGTCTCCTATATCTATTTATATGGTATCAATTATATTTTCCTCTTCGCAATAAGTCTAATTCTAATTGTTCTAATCTAACTCGGGATCTCAGAACCTGAATAAATTTGAGGAGCAGCTAAAGCTATATAGATCGTCATTCGTGAAGTCGGGAGAGGTCGGGTTCCTGCTCGTGCATTTTCGGCTTTACGCGAGGCCTAATGATTCTAAGGCAATTTAGGATTTCAAAACCGATGCAAATTTGAGGAGTAGCTAGATCGTGGTATTTCTCCCATGCGGGAGAATGGTGGGGGCCGAAAAATCCCACGTTCTGGAGATACTGCTCCACGAGTACCAGGTTGGGTCGACTGAATGGGAAGCTTGACCACTTATACCTTTGTAGTTATCCACTTCCACTTCAAATGAATAAATGTCAAGACGGAAAAATGAGATTGAAGTCGGATGCAATACCAAGTTTAAATTTTCCAACTTTAAATTTTAATGTCGATGATGCTGTCGATCCCAAGAAGTTGGATTTATCCAACGGGAAAAGAGATTCTTTGGCATCGAAAGTTGATCCAATTTTGTATTCGCCGTATCTCGGAATATTCGACAAAGCTCCATTCTTTATCAGACGATACATTTAAATTAAGATTTATCTCAAAGTAAATTCGGGAAAACTTTGAAAGAACGTGAAAAATAGTAATAAATAAAAACTTTCTGCTAATGTTTTGAAATCTGCTACAATGTTAGAAAATTCCTTTTAAAACATTTAAATTTAAAAATAAAATATGTCAAATGCCCTGCTGGTTAAATTCGACTGTTTTTGATTTCAAATTAAAATATTTCTTGGTCATGAGCACTATTGTGGTAGAACAATGAACTATTTTATTAGAAATTGAACTATTTATTTGAAAAATTCATGTATTTTTTTAAAAATTCATCTTCTCAGTAAATAATAAATCTTCATGGTAAAAAATTTATTTTTATTTTGCTGAAAATGTTACTACTTGCTTAAAAATTCATATTTTGTAGAAAATTTGTCTTTTTTCTCCCTCGTAGAGGAAGCTTTGTAATGGAAACATTTTCGAAATAATAATTGAAAGTAAATAATTCAAACTTGATGCAAGGATAAAAATAACTTTTTGATGATAAATTTTCAAATAAAATAGTTATGATAATTTATGTACCAAAAAATCATAAAACTGAGAAAGGGATGGGTGGAAACATTCGGGATCAAATTCGCGCCTAGTTTTGTAGAAAATCCATTTTTTTTATCGAGAATTTTATTATTTGGTTAAAAATGAATCATTACTGGTTGAAAATTCAAACACTTGGTTGAAATTTGAACTACTTTGTTAAAAATTTATTGACTTCTTTCTTTCTTTTAGGAGAAAATTCAACTATTTGGTTGAAAATTCGTCGTTTCTATAAAATCAAAATTTGCTGTTGAAAATACATCTTTTCCGGTTTAAGAGGCAACTTTTTTCTAAAGCATTCGACTTTTTAGGTAGAAAACTGAATTATTTTTTTTTAAATTCCTCCTTCTGAGAAGAGAATTAGTATTCTTTGTTAAAAATTCATCTATTTAGTTAAGGATTTATTAATTAAAATTAGGTATTTGAATTTTGAGATAAGATCATGATTTCAATAGTCTAAAACTGCTTAAAATACTCTGTAATTTTCGAAACTCGAGGTCGTAAAAAAACCTTAAAAACTTGTATACCTTTATACAGGAAATTGCAGATTTGGATGTTAATGTTCCACAACCTATGAGAACTTCAACTTCGAGGAAAGCTACGAAGCCGAAATCTTCAGGAAACAAAGATCAGAAAAGAGAGTGTTTATAGTAAAAGAAAATTAAACAGGTATTCTCTCCTTAAATGAGATTTAAATACTGTGAATTTTGAAACGAAGTGTACAAAGTAAAATCTTATAAAGGAAAAATAACTCTAAAAAATTTCATTAGATGTTCATTGTAAATAGCACGTTTTATACTAAAAAATTATAATTAAATACTTTCAGAAATAACTTTAATAGCAAATTTATAGGAAAACGAAATTCTTTAGATGACATATTCACGTTTTATAGTAAGAAATCATAATATTTCTTTTCGATTGGAATTGTACACGATTTTTCCAACTTATTTTTTATATAATTTTTGAAATCCGCTTAGTAATTAGTTAACGGGGAAGCGATAACTTTCTTATAGTAGAAGTTTGAATTGTAAACTATACTTAGGAATTTATTTTATGTAGCATCCTTACAACGCTTCTTCACGTTTTATATTAAGAAATTATAGTATTTCTTTTCGCTTTTAATTGTAGATGATTATTTTAAATAATTTAAAAAATAATCTTTCAAAGAAGTCTAGCAATGAACTTTCATGGAGTAGAAGTTTCTATTGTAGGTGATATTCAAGATTTTATTTTACATCACATTTCTATATCACACTTGTACGTTTTATGCTAAGAAATTGGAACATTTGTTTTCGATTTAAATTGAACGTAATTCTTCTCACTCACTGTGGAAATAACGTTCACAATAAGTTAAGTAATTAATAAAAGGTAATTGTTCATTTTTTGAAAAAAAAGTTTCTTGGTATAAACTAATTTTAATGCAACCTTTTGTTGTATAACGTAGCCATTTTCGATTGTACTTAGGTCTCAAGACAGAATAAAGTACCTCGAGAGCATGTTGAAGACAGGTCGTTATGAAACATTAGGTCAAAATTTTTCGACAGTAGAACGTCTTTTTGTGGATATGGTAATAAGAAATCATCATAAACATCCAAAGGGCGACGATTTTCAACGGAAGAAAAGATAATCGCTTTGTCAATTTACTACCAGCAAGATCTACGTTAAAGAATGTCTTGAACAAAATTTTCATGGATACTGCGGTCACGGAGAGTACGAAGCAGCGGCTAAAGGAAGCAGCTTCCCTGGTCAAGAATGAGAAGGATCTAGTCGACAATAATCTCCCTGTTTGCCTCCGTTTGCGATGGAGCTTCAACTAACGATGCAGATATCAAGCAGATGATTGAAGATACAATAAAGATCCGCGGCAAGGATTACGTCGTACCCAGTAATTATTTTTCTGATTTTTGCAGAAAGTTTATATTTTTCGTTTATATGGAAATTAAAATATTCTTTTGTATTTTCAGATGGCACGTATGTGGTACGTGGAGTCGAAATTATTCCCCTATTCGATCCGCCCCACCTTCTGAAATGGATCATAAACAATCTGCTTGATAAAGATCTGGAATTTGGATGGAATCCAGGAAAAACAGAAAATCGGAAGTTTGCAAATTGCGAGCATCTTGTTACAACATACGAAAATAAAGTGCTCTGCATTATGAAAGATTGGGGACTCGTGAAGCTTACCGACCAGCACGTTTATCCTGATTTAATCAAGCGACAGAATTGTAAACTCGCGAATCAAGTTTTCAGTGCCGATGTTGCATCAGAAGTACAATGTCTGGCAGGTTGGCCAGTAATATTTATGAAAATACTTCTTTTCCATTAAACTTAATAATACAAACTCAATTTCTCATTTAAAGTACAAACATCAGGGTGCCTAGCGTCCTGAATATCCTCTTTTTTCCTAAAAAGAAAGCTTAGGGTTTTTCCTTTAAATATCTTCATATTAAGAAACGGACATTTATTATTATTTAGATTACGAAAAATGTTAGAAAAGGACAATATTTCAAATGAATTAAAATGGAATTGAACTTTGAACATTTCTAAATAAAAGCGTTTGAAATCCAAAGTATTAAAAAAATTTAATCTTAAAAAAGAAGTTGTCTAAATTGTAATAATTTTAATCATTAAAAAAAGGTTCCTGGAAAAAATAATTAAGTTTTTTTGTCCTGGAAAACCGAGAAAGGTCCTGGAATTCTCTTTTGAAGGAACGCTAGAAACACTGCAACATTAGGGTCGAGTTTTTGTTACCTTTGTGAACAAAAATGGACCTTCAGGACATCATACAAAAATCCTATTTTTCTTTCAGCTTAGAGAACTTCGTTGCCTGCACCAAGAGATATTCTTTAACTACAAGTAGAGGCTAGACACACAGGAGAAGTTTTTGGTTATTTGAACATCATAACAGATGCTTTCAATGAAAAAGTTCGACACGATAAACGGAGCGAACATCGCACTTTATGGACGGATTCGAGTTTCCATATGGTTTTTTTTCTCGAATGCTAGGAAAAAAGTCGCACAATGGCGATTTGTAAATCCAGTGAACAAGGAAGCGTCTTTAAGACAACCTTCTTGTTTAATATACCTTCGTCGCGCTCTAAAAGAATTTCAACAGTTTTGGGCGAAGCTAAAAAAATTAAGTTTCACGCATCTCAAAACTAAGCATTCTAATCAAGATCTTATTGACAATTTCTTTGGATTGATACGCTATAATGGAGGACAGAGCAATAATCCAACGCTCTATCAGTTTGTAGGACACTTCGAAGCATTGGTCATTAGTAACTTGATCCATTACCACGCTCTAGGTGCCAACTATGAGTTTGAATGAGGTGCTTTCCTTTTAGCATGGACGTACTATTTGGAATTTGTGGATGAACCTGAAAATTCTGGCGAAAATAGACCCTGGCTAGAAAGAAGATAACATAATCCTTCTATCGATACAAAAATCATTGATTCCAAAAAGCCCATTCCTAAAAAAGGAAACGTTTTGGTAATCACTGCCTTAATGCTGAAGTCACTATGCAACAATGTTATATAAATTGTTATAAATATAAATTTGGCGAAAACAACAGCAAACGGATGCAATATCTTTGTTCAAGCAACCGTCGCGAAGCGTGATAAGTCCTTGCACAAAAAGAATGTGACTGTAAATAAACTGAAGAATAATGCGTAGATTCTTTGAAAAAACCTTAAAATTCCAAGGAAAACTTTCATTTGTGATTTAAATGTTCTTGAAATTTTATTTTAAAACCCTTAAAACTCTGGAAATTTCTCAAAATCTTTTGGAAACCCAATAAAATATTTAAAAAATAAAATAATAAAAATATTATTTAAAAACCTCTAAATTCTTTGGGAATCCCGTAATTTCTAATTTAAATCCTATTAAAAATTTCTTTTAAATCTCTTTTAACTTTTGAAATTGTTTAAAATCATTTTGAAATACCTTGAAATTTCTAAAATTCTTTGGAAAAACTTTAATTTCTAATTTAAATTCCTAAAAAATGTCCGTTTATGACATTTTTAATTTTTTAATCTCTTGACACCCTTTGAAATAATCTTAAAACTTAAAATTATTAAATACTCTGGAAATTTCCTTCTGAATCTTTTGGACTTTTTTAAATATCTTAACTGAAATCCTATGAAATAACTTTAAATACTTTTAAATTTATATTTTTGAATTCTATTGAGATCCTTTAAAATAACCTTCAAAATCTTACAAATTATTTAAAAAAACATTATAAAAAATTTAAACTTGAAATACTTTCCTCTAAAATTCGCCATCAGTTCTCTTCCATAATTTCTTGTCAGAATTTTAAGTGGAAAAAGAAATAAAAGCTTTATTTCTGACTAGCTATATTCACTCATTTCAAAAGAATGTTAATTATAATATCGTTTTATTTCTCGCAGATATTTCATTTTTTTCTATTTATTATGAATAAAATATCATCAAAAAGTTATATTTCATGTGTCATATATGTCTTCATTTAGTGAAGAATTAATGCAGAACTGTACAAAGGGCCGGGCAGGTGGGGGGGGGGGGCATTAAAAAGTTGTCCTCACATGTATCAAGTTTATATTACAACTATAGATGGGCATTGATGAGAAATCAAGTCCCTCCAAAGGATAACTTAAAAAATTTGATTTTTAAGGGAGTTATGAACAATGAAAAAAGTCATTTTTCTCGAAAAACTCTCAACCGATTTTGATGATCGAAATATATGTTATAGTCACCTGTAAGACTAATCAGAAAAAAAATTATCAAATTTTTAAAACAAAATATAGCGGCAAAAAAGGTTTTAAAAACTTTCAACATTTTTTTGAGGTTATGTTTTAAAGATACACCTCTGGCTTTTTTGGGGACAAATGCTCTTACTGTCTACTTCAACATATTTTACCCACATTTTTCATAGGGGTAATTCACGGCTTTAAAAAAAAACTGGCGCAGGGCGCCGTGCGTGTATTGCGTATAGCGCATAGCATGACCTCGAGTAAAAAAATGTTTAAAAAATTTTCAATATTTTTTCTGAGGTTATGTTTTAGAGATGCACCTCTGGTTTTTTTAATGCACTTATTGTCTACTTCAACATATATTTCACCCAAATTGTTCATAGAGGTACTTAATGGCTTAAAAAACAAAATCTCGCGCGGGGCGCCATGCGTGTATGTAGCGCAGACTGTGATTCCAAGCCGGCTTGTGTGATGCTATTATTCTGATTCCGTTATTCACTTGTTTCGAGGTGATTGTCAAATATTTTCACATCATCATACTGCCTGTCAGTACACTCACTTTCTGATTCCGTGATTCACTTGTTTCGAACTGACTGTCAAATATTCGCATAGCATCTTGCTGCCTGCCAAGATACTAACTTTTTGGATTCGTTGTTCACATGTTTCGAACAAAACTTGACTATCATCTGTCCGCAGTAATAATTTTACTGCATACTTGTGCTTTAAAATACCTCATTCTTTGATTGAAAAATGTTTCAACCAAAAATAAAGCTCAAATATGCTGCCTGGGACGCTTTCTTGATTAAAAAGAAAGGCAAAAAAAGATAATAAAAAATGCAACTGAAGCAAATGATTTTTATCTTTCATTAAACCACATAATAGTTGTTCATGACATTTTAGGCCACAATTGTCGACTCTCTATCCATAATAAATCTCAATAGTGTCTCTAATTCTGACGAGGAGAACGCCTCTCCTTCCGAAAATGACTCAATTAATAATGATCCAACGTTTGAAATGAAACTTAAATCCAATGATGAAATTCCTGATGTTGAACGCATTTAACTTCCTATTCAGCTGACTGTTGCAGCTCACAAATATTGTTGCATCTGCTTCCCCACGACGAATTTAAATACAATCTTTGAAGAAGCTCGAGTGCAGTCTTGAATTAAGAAGAAAATGTACATATCACAAAGAAATCGGTGCTGTTGAGCTTATATAATCAAAAATCGTATATTTGATGAAGATCTTGGTCTCTTGAAGGTGCATTCTAACACATCAAGTATCAAGTAAGCATTAGAGTTGTCCAAACTGATGGAAACCCTTTCTATAAGGTGTGATTCAAACTTATTCGATAAAGTAGGTGAATATAGTCTTTCCGAAAATCAATTAGAAGTCTTTACAGGGTTAAATTAGGAACAACTGAATGCTCTTAAAGAGATGTTGATCTCGCTCCGAAATATCCAAGACCGTTCGGTGACACAAGCACTCGTAGTCTTTTTGTTTAGATTACGTACTGGGAACTCTATTGAAATGTAGTGAAATCTTTTGAAAATGACGTTTTGCCACATCGCTTCGGTTTAGGTTATCTTAACAGAGATAATCTTATTCAAGATCATACAACTGATATGGCAAAAAAATTGTTCGACATCGACGATCAATTATTTTTAATTTATGACGGAACTTACGCTAGACATCAAAAGAGCATTAATAATGAATATCAGAGGAAATCTTATTCTGGGCAGAAAAAAGTTCCTCTCTGCAAACCTTTCACTATTTGCACAACTGACGGCTACATTTTTGAAATGCTTGGACCATACTTTGCCAATCAAAATAATGCCGAAGTTCTAAATAGTGTTTTTGAGGATCCAAATTGTTTGCGTAAATTCTTGAAAGAAGGTGATATTTTTGTTGTTGATCGCGGTTTTCGATATATAAAAGAAAAGTTAGAGCAAGAGAATTTAAAAGTTTTAATGCCTGCTTTAAAAGGAAAAAGGAAACAACTGTCCACGGAAGAATGCAACGAATCTAGTTTTCTCACCAAAATTCGGTGGGAAGTGGAATCTGCGCACGGCATACTCAAACAAAAATATCGTCTTTTGGATCACAAAATTTATAACAAACTGATACCAAAAACTGGATCATACTTCAGAATCGCGTCGTTCCTCAATAAGACTTTGTAAAAGACTTCAATCTAATGTAGACACTTTTGATGATATTTTGCAAAGAATTCATATTCACAGAAATGTGCAGAATACTTCGGAAACTTCCTTTCAAAGGTGTCGCATCAGACGACATTTAAAATTTTCCGCAACTGACTGAAAGAGATTTAAAAATCTTGTTCACTGGAACATACCAACTTTCTGAAGCTATCTCATATTTGGCGGAAATGGTTGATACAGATGGTAAGCTAAGAATGGAGTATGTGAAAGATGAGTCAAATGTGTTTAAATTAAAAGTTCGATCTCGTCACATTTTTCGCACGGCTTATAGATGCTTTTTAAGGTACAAGCCCAATACTTTTGGAGTTTCTTGTATGACACATTACACACGTGAATGTACTAATGGCCAACACACTGTTGGCTGTTTTTCACACATTGCGGCAGTTGTTTATTATTTATCATATTCTAGGTATTTGTGACAGCCATAATGATTAAAGTAATAACCAACTCCTAATGATGAGAGGCACGGAGATTCACCTAAATTAAGCACCCTAAACGGTGAGAGGCAAGGGGACTCACCTAAATTAAGCACCACAAATGATGAGAGGCAAGGGGACTCACCGTAATTAAGCACCACAAATGATGAAAGGCATTAAATCTTTTAAATCCTCTTGCTCTAACTTTTCTTTTATATCTCGAAAACCGCGATCAAGGACGCGATGTGGCAAAAAGTCTTAAAAAAAAAAGATTTCATTACACTGGCAGCATAATCGGATACATCATGTTCATTTTTTAACTGTAAGATAGAAGAAAGCATTTTATTAGAGTTCCCAGTACATTATTTGAATAAAGACTACGAGCGCTTGAGTCACCGAACGGGATTGGCTATTTCGGAGCGAGATCAACATCTCTTTAAGAGCATAGAGTTGTTCCCAATTTCCCCCTGTAAAATTTTTTAATTGTTTTTCGGAAAGACTGTATTCACCTACTTTATCAGGTAAAATTGAATCACACCAGATAGAAAGGGTTTCCATTAGTTTGGACAACTCTAATGCTTACTTGATACTTGATGTGTTAAAATGCACCTTCAAGAGACCAAGATGTTCATCAAATATACGATTTTTGATCATATGAACTTGACAGCTGCCGATTTCTTCGTAGTATGTATATTTTCTTTTTAATATAAGACTGCACTCGAGCTTCTTTTGGGATTGTAGTAAAATTCGTCGTGGAGAAGACGATGCAACAATATTTGTGAGCTGCAACAGTTCACTGAATAGGAAGTTGATTGCGTTCAACATCAGGAACTTCATATTTTGATTTATTTTTAATTTCAAACGTTGGATCATTATTAATTGAGTCATTGTCGGAAGGAGAGACGTTTTCCTCGTTAGAAGCAAGTGAATAACGAATCCAGAAAATTAGTATCGCGAGAGACAGCAATATGCTATGAGAATATTTGACAGTCTGTTCGAAACAAGTGAATCGCGGAATCAGAAAGTCAGTATACTGACAATCATTATCATGTGACGAAAACATTTGACAATCAGGTCGAAACAAGTGAATAACGGATCCAGAAAGTTGTAATGTGGCATTTATCAAGATGCCATGCGAATATTTGACGATCTGTTTGAAGCAAGTGAATCGCGGGGTCAGAAAGTTAGTTTTTAAACCATTAGGGGTTCCTACGAACAATTTGGGTAAAATATATGTTTAAGTAGATAATAAGTGCATTTAAAAAAAACTGGAGTTGCATCTCTAAAACATAACCTCAAAAAAAATGCTGAAAATTTTTTAAACATTTTTTTGCCCCTATATTTTGTTTTCAACATTTAAAAAATTTTTTCTTATTAGTCTCACGGGTGACTAAAAAATATATTTGGATATCTAAATCAGTCCATAAATCTTCTAAAGATCAAATTTTTAAGTTATCTTTTGAAGGAATTTTATTTCACAAAAATGCCCATCTACAGGGTGTCCCGCGAGTACTGTAGTTTATTTTGTGGGGGAGTTGTGCACAAAATATAAGCAAAAAAGTCCCGAACATTTTTT
>JAAAKG020146725.1:0-10613 GCA_010014905.2 Druon quercuslanigerum
AACGTTTGTTTACCCCGAAAACCAAGAGAATTGAGAAAAAGGGCATCTGGTCAGGATTAAAAGGGGGAAATAGACAACGATAGCAATGTTCGTGAACCCAAAGGCGGCGTTTGACTCATCAGACAGAGACGTAGTAGAAAAATTTACTGTGAAAAAGAGGATAAGAGATGGATTAGGAGCGTATCGGCACTTTTTAGAGAGAAAAAAGCAGTGGGAGGGGTCAAGGAAGATTGTCCTCTGAGCAGGAGTAATAAAACAGATATGGGGAATAGCGAAAAGAAGGTTAAAAATCATTGGAGAAGCCGATTGTGGAGAATTTTGGATCAGAGGTATAAGCATGGAAAGAAAAAAAAAAGATTAAGAGTTTATAAGAAAGGTATATAAGGTTGTTACTAGAGATAGATCGGCGAACGCCGGGATATATGTTCACATAATTGATGAGATGGTAGAGATATAGAAGACGGGACTGGAGTAAACTATGAAGAATTGGAAAAAACGAGAGGGAAAGACAATTAATACAAATATAGAAGATGATTAAGAAATTAAAATATAATAAATGGTATAACCTGATAAAAAAGGAGTACCAAAGTATTTAGAAAATGGATCGGGAGAGAGAAAGGTAAACCAGAATAGCAAAATGTAGATTGGGAAACAAGGTAACGGAAGGAATTTATTAGGAAAAGAAAGAAAACAGAAAGTTCAGAATCTGTGAAAGAAAAGAGCAAACCTACGAGCATGTATAAGAAGGATATAGGAAAAGAATGGTAATGAGGGAAAAGAATGTGTGATTGAAGAGTTGCAGGAAGAGATTTACACTCTACTACAGTAATTTCAAATTTGTTCCCCAATTAAATAGGGTTTTGCATTAATAACAATATAATAATAAAAGGTAAGGTAATTATTATTATTTCAAGCTTCTTTTTTAGAGGGAATCCTTCGGTTCTTTTTTATCTTATTTTAATAAAAGATTGCTCGAAAAAAAAATTTCAGCGTTTGTCTTATTGTATGATTTTCAGTTTTTCTCAAACGCTATCAATTTATCTTCCTCAGTTCATAATCAGTCTGCAAATATAGCCTCGGCAGAATTAAGGTTGGACAAATAAGGAATTATTCGTTTATAACTATATTTATGGCATAAACCTAAATTTTGACACGAGAATTACCAGTTCTATTATGTATTTAATTTAATAAATTAGGTCAGGTAACTAAGTGCGTCAACCTGCATGCTTAAATTAAATTAAAATTAAAAATTAATTAAAGGTAAATTCTAGATAAACAGATTTTTTTGATGGAGCTTTATCTCTCCTGAGCCTTTAATTATAATAATCATAATAAATGAAAAAATTATTATTATCAAATTATTCTAACTTATGACAATTATAATTTAAATTTTATTATCTTTCATTTAATTGCAGGTAAAAATTTTACCAAACTAACAAATAATAGATTATATGTGGAAATTAGCTGCAGGACTAGCGGTGAGAAAAATTAATGCTGATTCGAATAACACCTAATATATATATTTCTGACGTTTCAAAAAAAGATATAGGACGCTGGAATGTTTATAAATAATTCAAGAATTTTTGGAATTCTGTACCTTGACTTCAACTTGCAGAATGACCTAAAAAAAGTTTGAGGTTGAGGTGAGGATTGTTTCAAATTCTCTATGAATTCTTTTGAATCTTTTAAAGTTTTGCTTATAAAGGAATTACGTTGATGATGAAACATGTCAAACGAGAAAATTAAAGCCTTTATCTACAAACCTAAATTAAAATATGCTGGTAAAGGCCTAAATATAATTAAAGTATTAAGTTATATATTTACCAATACAACTAAGAAAAACGGCTGACGTGATTAAAAGAGTACGTAGAACATTCTCCATTTCTCCCAATAGAAAGAAAAATTTGATTTGTACAGAAAATCGAGAAGAGAGAAACTAACAATTATTCTAAACTTTCAATGGAGTATACAAGTATACAAGAAACCGGTTTTCCTGAAATATTCGTATTGTGCAAATACTATATTTTTCCTCTAAATGCGTCCACATTGTGTAAATTTTAAGATTTATGTACATGACACAATTAGGAGGGAGGAAAATGACCTACTAAATCATTTAGTAATTGAAAAATTTGCGCTATCATGGAAGGGATAATAACTTGTTTGATCATTAGTTATTTACACTATTGCAAGCGTAACTGGTTTTAAGAACTTTTGTATATTTCGAAGCACGTGGAAATAAATAATATATATAAAAAGTATATATGGCATGTAATAAAGTATAATATATAAGTATATAAAAAATATTAAAAATTGTTTTTGCCTTTGATGTGTCTAATTCGAAAATGAAATAAAAATCATTATAATTACGAGCTTGCCATTTTCTTCACAAGAAATGAATTTCTAGATTCTATACATTTTTTCCTGTAGTTTACAAATACTATGATCAGCTTCCACTTAGAGAAAAAGTTCTCTTCAAAAGCATTAGTCGCTTCCTTATTTTATTTTGAGTAACTTGAATATTTTTGTTAAGCAGCAGAGTTATTTGGCTGCAAGATTAGGTGAAGTTTGTTTTCTTTTGCAACAATCAGTTGAATTTTAAGTTTTTAAATTACGAAATATTCAGGCTGGACCAGCCCACATTTGTTATGCCTCAATAACTAAAACTTCCACTGATTTTGGAAAAAAAATTTTAATTTATTTGTTTTATATATATATACAGCCATATAAGAACAGAAACTTGAGTCTGGGAAACCCTTTATAGTTGATATATGCAGTCGAATAAAATTGATTTTTAAAAATCTTCATTACAAATTGAATGAAGGAAAGCTACAAGAAACCGTGTGGAGAGCTCGGTTACCCTCACGGACCAATGCCCAACATTTTTAAGTCCAAAGGGTGAATATTTTTTTACACTACAAGTTTTAAGGTTTCTTTAATTCAGACTTACAAAAAAAAGAATTTCTGTAAAAATTAGATGATACTCTGACCCTAAAAATATGGATGTTCCATAGAAGCTACTGCAGGGGGCGCGGCTTGGATGCCCTTACGTATCAACGATTAAAATTTTTAAGTCCAAAGGGTGAATCTTACAAATATATTAATTAATTAAAGCATCTGGTGTTGAGAATTTTTTTGTTTGAAATAGGGCTACTTAAGTCACGTAAATCGTTTCAGGGAAGAAGATGCGAGTCTCGAAGAATATTTAATACAGGAAAAAACTTCCAATATTGAAGGTATTAAGGAAAATGAACATGAAGATACCATAACTTACGAAAAAAGTATTATAAACGCCATATTCTACTATTCTGATATGCAGTCAAGTTGTGACGAATTTTTTTATGTAGAAGGAAAAAGAGAACATGAAGAAGCGATAGGGAATGTGCAGCCTGACTTATGTCAAAATGAACCAACAGATATCTCAAGATTAAAGGATTGGGCAACGAAGAACAAGATACATCTCAATGCTGTCGATAAGATGTCAGTCATTTTCAAAGAAAGATTGCTGCAAATTTAGCCTGTATGTAGAAAAACATTCCTAAAAACCAGACACGCTTAATGCAATATAGAAAATATGGAAGAAGCAAAGTAAAAACTGAGCTAATTTATGTATTTAGGTCTGGAAAATGCACTTAAAGGTTACATAAGTGAAGATTTGCACAATCTAAATGTGCTTTAGATAATGATTAACATCGATAGACTAAATCAGGTAACAACGATGTGTGGGTTATTTTTGGAAAAATTCCTTTTGAACCTGATATCTAAGACATTTTCCAGATTTCCATTTTTCATTATTAAACGAAACCGATTCTTCATAGATACCTCAAAATATACGGTATTAAAAATTAACGATCAAAAGCACACTCGACCACGGTGGGAAATATGCATGAGAGATGTAAAACAGAAGGGTTTCCGAAGAGCGACCACCGTTTAATCTTCAGTTAATGAACGAGAACGAACTGATACTTTATTTAGAAATCGATGACGTGAGCATCATCACATTCCGTCACCGCTATAGCGAATTATTCGAGGTATTAGTTTCTTTGTTCACGCTGGACTTTACATATCTCTGCTGTTTAGGAGTAATTAAAAAATTGTTGCAGTTTCGGTTAGCGGGAGACCTAAATTTCCGATTAGGTACGAGATATAGAGATGAACTTTCTAGGCGAATGAGCGCCTCGTATTTTCAATTCTCTGTTAAGAGTACATTTGTACAATCACTTGTTACTTTTGCATGCTTTCTGTAGAATATTGAGCATCAGTGCAGTTTGTATCGTATACGCGAAAAGTACGAAAGAGTACCTAAAAAGTTTTTTTGTAGCTTTAAGAGATTTTTATATTCCGAAATCATAAGCCTTAAATGCACATCATTTGATATAATTGACTGACGACATATGTAACATACGGGGGGTCCCAGATGTACCTGGCCTAAGGTACAGATAGCGTTGTTGTTTAAAAGAAATAACAGAGTACTATTACTTGATAGCCATCAATAGGAAACGCTCTAAGTGAATTCGTAAACATGGACAAAATTGGTCATTGCTGCGTGAGACAGTACTTTCATTTGAAAGGTTTCAGTCCAACCGATATCAAGGCCGAGCTAGGTTCTATTCTGGGGTAGTCTGCTCCTTCATTCTCTAACGTTAAATATTGGCTTTCAGTTTTAAATAGGCAAGAGAATATTTGTAGTGTCGATGATATCCCTGATAACTTGTAGAATAGCGACGGAATTCAACCCGGTGTTTTCAGTTTATATACACGGATTACTCCGAAATCGACTCGTACGGCAACCGGAAGCCGAAGAGACTTAGTTTGCACTTATTAATCCGTAGTTATTACACGATCGAATGAAAAAGGTACGCGACTTTATACAATGCAGTTCGTCGTTGAGGAATATTTCACGTTTGTTAAAAATGATCGCGACTTTATCCAAGCGAATCGAGAAAACTTAACGAGGCACGTACGAATCGAGAAAACTTGACGAGGGACGTGCGTTCAGGGTCATGCATTTCACTTGAAGATTATTTATACAGTATCTATAAATACTTCCGGTGATCGGCTGTATCTTTGTCGATCGGTTACATCTTATTTGATACAAATATTGCATGTGAACTTCACCATAGGTGATAGCTCTAATCAGACGGTTTCGTCTACAGTGTGTCCGACCATACATTTGGTCTTCCACTAAGTGGGTTACCATTAATAATGAACAGAACTATAAATTATATTAAATGATTATTACTTAATCTATGTGAACGTGTGTATTCATACTTTACATGATTGTCTTTAGCTTTGGCATGGTTTCAAACTATATGAAATATAAAGACACTCGTATTTATGCTAGTTATAATTATAGTTATCCGGTATTCTCTGAGTTCTTATCCCTCCTTGGTAACTTTGCATATATCTTGAGGTTTCTTTATTACCGACCGTAGTGCAGTTACCAGAGTTAGGTTTAAACTCAGAGAGAACCGTCAACGCAATCGGTCAAACTTGGTGGTAATAAAGAAATAAATGTTATGCGTGGGATAAGATACGTTGCGCCTAGTTTAAGGCTTACATCAAAATTCTAAAATTTTGGGATGTAACACCAACATTCATTTTCCATGTCACCGTGGTGAGAAATTTGTTCTGATTTATGTATCAAATGATTATGCTATTTATCGATCGACATTGTTGATTACGATTATTATTTATTATTTACTGGATTTATTTGAATGACGTATCTGTCATATGATTTATGGGTGTACTCCAATTTATTGACCAATTAGTTCCGTGACTGATGTTCTGGAACAATGATACTTAATACATTGTTCGAATGTTATAAATATTATATGGATTTATTCAAAAGGCTTATCTTATTCGCGATTTACCCGTTTTATGCGAAAATCTGATTGCCGACTTTGAACTTATTTGTCATCTGCCGCTCCCGCTCCGTCCGCTTTCCACTCGTAAACTTATTCTGTTTATTGTAATTGAATGATCATCCGGCAATCAAGATTTTGGGTAAATTTCGAGTAATTTTCCAACTAAGAGGGAACTAGTATATTTCAAAATGGTGGTTTTTGAATCGATAATTGATCTCATTACATTTCGGAAGTTGAAACATTTGATTAATGATCTAAACGATGATCAGCTGACCGAGGCATTAGAATCTTTCCACTTAGAGACTGCAGGTACACGCAGGGAGATGTCACTTCCTTAAATACCGACGCAACTGATTTAGACGATAAAGAACTGCCGTCGGATGCAGCAGCAATCTCAGTAGTGACCATCAGTCCATTGACATTGACGGTAGAAGGCATTGTCACGACCACGAGTACTACCACCTCGGCTTCAGTAGTAATAAATTCAAAAAACCCTTTGGAAATCGCGAAAACTACGTACTCCTCTGTCACGGTCACAACTCCTAGCCTAGCGCCTTTTTTAACCCGCAAGAGCCCTGGAAATTTAGGACTTTCTTTCAACTTCTCTTCCTTTTCGCTAACAGATTGGTCTTCTCTTCGGATAAACGACCATTTTTCAATGGCTGATGCTTGTTGACTTCCGGAAGATATTAAAAGGAGCACGCTAAATCTACCGAGCGTTCCCCATGGCATTCCCATGGAAGATACAGACCGAAATGGTTTAATTCTTTTTAAGACGACTTAATCTGGTTCTCTGAACCTACCTAGTGCCCGTTATGTCACCCCTACAGATTAAGTCGATCTTCTCCTTCGCCCCGCCGTAACAATAGTTGGAGAGATTTAGTTTAAATTGAATCTAATTGGTAAATAACGCTTGACGGCAGTGGCAAAACAAGCGCCGAAGAATTTCTTACGCGCATTGAGAATCGTACTAGGCTCACTGAGGCTTCTGACGAAGAACTCTTGCTGGTGGAGTTGAAGTTCTTGAATTGGGCACAATTTAAATAGGCGTTTACGTACCGATTTGGCAATGACGACTTCGAAAGGCGTGTGAGGGAGCATATCTATGCTAGGACACAGGGCAAGAATGAGCGTATAGACAATTACCTGGCAAACTTAGACGACCTAATCAATTTTCTCGAAAATGAGATGCCGACGGTAGAGCAGTCGGATTGGGCTCATAGGAAATTCAGGACCAAATTCATTATTTATTTATTTGCGTGATTTAACTAAAAGTTTCCGCTGTGACAATCCCCTTCGGACATTTCGAAGCTGAAACTTTACGTTGTTATTTTCACAACACACCTAATAACTTTTCAAACATGGAGACTTTTAAATACTGTATCTGCTGTCAAAATTATTTAGACGAATAAAGAGTCCTTAATAAACAATTTTGTCAGCGATTTAATGGTTAATGTCCTGTATCATCTTTGTGGAGTACTTTTAGGCGAAAGTAGGTCATAATTCCATATTTATAGCCGCCTCTTTATATATAAAGTCAGCCAGGGTAATCTCAGGTATAATTTACTCCCCTATCAATTACCGTGACCGATAATAACCTTACCCTAGCTGACTTTAACTTAGTACAATTTACACTTTACCTTAGTGCTTTAAATGTTACCGCACCATACTTTGAATTTTCTAATCTTTTATTGATTATTCTCCTACCTAAAGAAAAGTTTGCCAGGGCGCCAGATATTTCTTGGACCAGTTTTCAACAGCGAAATCCCTAAATATTACCTCTGTATAAAAATATTACCATCTTTCTTAGATCCAATCATCAGAATAATTTTTCAACATCTTAAGATTTTTTTAAGATCAAATGCCTAAATTAACACACTATACTATTCTTTTTATCCTAAACCGAAATTCTTTTAGTTTTGAAACTGAATGCCATATTTAATTAGTTTATATCCCTGAAATTATACCGAATGATTATTGGAAGTTAACTATACTTCTTAATAATAAGTTTTTAATTGAATAATCATTATTTAGATTAAGGGTGTGGTAAAAATAAAATTAATCAAATAAAACTGAGCACCCTGAAGATATGTACAAATTTGTTATTGATCACTCTCTTATCTGACCCATGCTATAAACATAAACCTTGCTGTTTGAAAGCAGTATAAGATTATCATAACAATTTTTGTTAATTGAAAATTTAAATTATGGTGATACAAGAAATAATGAGAAATCGAAAATTCGAGTTTGCGGTAAGACTGCGCAAGATAAAAAAGAAAACGAATCAGGTAAAATTGCGTATGATAAAAATATGTAACAGAAAAAATTTTCGTGAAATGAGTTTCGTAAAATAATATATATTCAGGATTGCGCTCTTTGTTACGTTTTTTATCTTCGTATACACGCAAGGGTACCTTCAACCCCAGAATAGAACAGCCTTTCCTTTTGTTAGAGTACGCATCAGGAATGTGATATTAAAATTTTAGCTCTGCGTAAGGGAGGACCGTCCAGTGCCTTTCTGGAAACCAAAGATACTGTAAGTCGCATGGTTTGAAAGAGAGTTATTAAAAGATTACTTCGACGGTAAACCATGTAGTTGTTGAAAACCTCACTACAGTCATAATAAGGATTTCTGATAACGCCCCATCCTAGTTCACGTGAGAAAATCACTTAATATTGCTCTCATACTATAGTTCTTCTTCTATTCTTATTAAAAAGCTAGACTTATTAATTATCTCTAAGCTTTGGTCAAGCTACCGTGAAACAGACTTATGATTTGTTAAGAAATGAATCTTTGCTGAATAATGGGATGCTCATGATATATATTTTTTTGGCATCATGGCATCTCGTTCTTTTTATAGTATTTAATTTATTTGTTTTCTATTGATTTTGATAAACTTGTTTTATCTGTTTGTCTATGGTTGCATGTACAAAAAATGCCTAATAAAACTCCCTCGAAGACAGCACCTGAGTAGGAGACAACCATTGGAAGAACCTTAAACCTTTTTTTTTTGTTTTATGTTAGGGAACTGCCTGTCGTAGATCATACAGAGAAATGATTTGCCAGAGCCAGAAGCGGCAGGTAGTCACCGGCAAAAGCCGCGGAAGTTGTCACAAGGTGTTTTTCACCTGTCACTAAAAGACACTTACCGGCACAGGGGATTTCATAATCCTGAAATAAATTGTCTTCACTGACAACATTTTCTCCGCACTAACTGGTAGCACCCTCAGCTCACAGTTTTTACCGTGTAAAAGAGCGCCCTCTCGTAGTTATTTTAAGAACCGAGAAGAAACCTTGTCATTTTAAAGACCCTTTGAGTGTCGACATGCGATTATTTGCCTAACCCCTTCTTTCTATTCTGTAGTTAGGACTAGCGACGTGACTTCCGTCACTCTTTTTTTTCGCTCTCTATGTTATGGACGCATAAAAATTAGAAAATAAGCCATAATCCGCTTTAATTCCGACGCTGAAAGCTACCCTGAAGACGTACATCCTAGGAGTTGAATCTTTTTTGATAATGATGATGTACACTGACCAAACATGCTTCTGCTTTTTCTCAATCTACCAAATTCCCTACAGACCAGCTAATATTGACCTTAATTTTTGAGGTAAAAGGGGTTATATAAGCGAAACGTCTACTCAACCGCAGCCATAACCAAAAGACTGAAAGGCGAATGCATCAACTAACCACGAAATTAATCTGGCTAGGACAGTACGCTCCCCGCATTTAGTGTGTGAATGACTGCATAACATCTGGTCTAAATTTCACCGCCAAGGTTCGACATTTCGCGCGAACTTGCGGATCCTTTGGTCAAAACTGCTGACCATCAGGCAGCATATGGCTGACAGAATACGGGTACACAATTATACATGTGACGTCGTCAATGCGGACGCAGACTTCTGAATCTCCAGTACCTTCATAATTGAATTCTCTAAGTACAGCTTACACCGTTAAAAATAGGAGAGATCCTCTCCTAAAAATGGCCAGGGAACACGAGATGATTAACAAAGGAGCGTTCCTTTACAAAGTCGCAGAGCAGGCGGTCGAGAATCTTGGCCTGAATTTTTAACGTCAAATGCGAGGAAAGTGCATTACTTCTTCTAGATGCTTCGGTTCTAAAAGCCAAAGTAAAAAAAAATCAGAGATTTAGAAATGCCGCCAAGAACTACTTGACAAGAAAATGCACGGAAAATTTTTGCAGAAATGTAGAAGAACAGACCTTGGCAAAAGACCAAACTTTTGCTTTTCTCAAATCATCAGGGCTTGTTTCAGGTACAGAGGATTTCATTTTCGCGTAAGAGGACGGTGTAATTTCCACCTTAGTATACTGCGCATACTGCATACTGAGTATGTCATGCGCACTTGGAGTACCAAGAACACATAACATCTGAGTGTCTTATCCACGCGGGAAGTACGTATCTCTACAGACATGATGCAGGCCTAAAAGTGCTTTATTAAAATCTTTCTAGCTCTTGCTGTGTTGGCCGCGACCCTTTTCTGCCAAAATAAAAAGTGCTAAATTTTCTTAATCCGCGATTTTCGGACAGGCGTCTCCGTGGAACATTCAAGGGCTGACATGGTTATACCAGACTTCGAGAAATTAACTATCAAAAAAAAAAAGTGGTCTGTCCCAGAAGCGAGACCAGTGTACTCTTATGTTTTCGGGGTCACTGAATCCGAATATGACCTCAGAATTGCTTCATCAGGTCAGGATTTTTTTCTACCCTCAAAATAAGGGCTCAAATTT
>JAAAKG020146726.1:0-10613 GCA_010014905.2 Druon quercuslanigerum
GGACGTAATATACGTAGTAATATACATGTCGAAAACCATGTAATATACGTCGTGTATTATACGTACACATCCCTGGTTGGGGGGCATTGTCGTCGCCTCTATACTAAGGACCCTATAAGGAAGGACGCGCCACCGAGGCTGCTTATTACCTATTGGCTTGGCTGCCGACAAGCAGTTGTCACTTCCGCTCTACAGTGTGACATAGTAACTCGGACACCTACGTTTTGAGTATACACGATATAGTATATAGATGTCAACAGTCGGCTGTGGTCAGCTGTTTTAAGTTATTAAGTTTCTTAATTTTTAAGGGAGCTGCAGCTCAAGCACTGCTTATCCAAACCGTACGGAACTATTTGGTTAAAACCAGAGCTGAAGATATTAAATAAAATATTACTATATAAGCATTGACATAATACATAGCGGTATTTAAATTATTTTATGAAATATTTAGATCAATTTTTATATTAGTTTTATTATTTTTACTTTTCGTTTTTAATAGGTATATTATTTACATGTCACATCTTATATCTTACTTCATGTATTAATCAATTTTTTTACATGTGATTTTTACACATATAATGGATTGTTATAATCAATCTGTTTCCGGCGTCATTTTTGCTCACGTGTATTATATAAAAATGCACATCAAGTTACTTGGTAATATTTTTGACTAATATTAGATTTAGTTTCACTAAATAATTGATCATTTCTCTGAAAAATTGTATATAATAAATAAATAATTATTACATTATAAGTATTGATATTTTGCAAACTTTTATATATTTGTTTTACAATATAGTATACATCAATGAAACAATAAATATTCACAATGACAAATAAAGCTCTACGTTTCTGAAAATAATTTAATAAAAATAACTATATTAAAACATACATAAAATACTCAATAGCAGTGAATTTTCACTTATCGTAATCATTTTTCAACGTATTCCATTACCGTTTCGTATTTCACGTCGTTTGAATCGTGCGCGCCCGGACATTACGTTTTTCCGGGAGAACTGTCATGGCGAAGAAGTGGGGGTGGGAGAACATTGGCGAGTCCTTCCTAATAGGGTTCTTACTCTATCTCTATACCGATCTTCCTTCTACGGAGGAACTCTAGTTAATTTTACTTCAACAAACAGCTAAATTCACTTTGTTGATTTCTGAGGGTAAAACAATGTCAGACAATGTGGAACAAATGCATGGGGCGAAACTGTATTTTTGTAATATATTCATAAGAAATAATAATTGTTCTCATATTATTTTCAATAAATAGTTCTTAACAAATAAAAAATATTTTTTAAAGAATACTTATACAGAAAAAATTAGTTTTGACGAAGATATTAGCAGAATAGGGAAAAAATGGACCGAATTCCACTTGGTCCAATATTTTCCCCTCAGCACTCAGCGAAGTGAAGTTAGTTGGCGGTTGACGCGAAAATACCTAATGCTACCAATCGATTCTTCATTTTCACTTTGGAGGTTGGTTTTTTGGGTTGGTTGGATGGAATTCGCTTTCGACAAACTTTAGTTAGTGTCGGTGCGCGCAAAATGGCGGACGGTGACATAGATTTATATGCCGACGATCTAGAGCAGGATTTTGCTCAGGTAATACGCAAAACGTTATTTCTTTCCTATAAAATAGTTTCAAGAGGTAACCAGTCACTCTCCAAAAACTTATTTAATTTTTCTTATATCTCCAACAACGTACTCTTATCGATTTAACTGTTCGGCGTCCTGTGCTTTTGAGCCACACGTTTCTAACATTTTTCTAATTGTTGTACCGGTTTTTCTAGAGAAATAAATATTTTTTAACGTTTTAAAGTTAAATTTTCAATTTATTGAGATTCTTTACCGGTTATAAATATGTTTTGTTTTTTTTCGGCTTTGGCGAAGATATTTTAAACGGCAGTTTTTTTGCATACAATCAAGTTTTTAGATGCTTTGATGTCATAAAGGCTTATTTTCTATTATTTCATTTTTTTGAGAGGATTAAATAGATTTTTAACAGATTTAGTTTCACCGGTTATACGGGTTATACATACTTGTTTTCGGTAAACATCAGATCATTTTTAGGTTAGAACAACTTCCGACTCAAGAGTTCTTTTGTATACGTAAAGCAAAAAGTAAATAACCAATTCTTTAACCTTTCTTAAATTTTCAGGAGTTTATTTAATTTTATAAATTTGAATTTTAATTCCAAAAAATAATCTAAATTATTTTAATTTTTAATGGAATTTCATTAATAATTCTTCATTTTGATGATAATTTTGACGAATAAATGAATTCTAGGAGAAACAAGAAAAAATCAATTGCGGTCCAGTTTCCATTATTATGTTCCCGGTATTAATGATTAATTACTTTTAATTATTTACGAAAAAATATAAAAAATCAGTATAGGCCTTACAGGTTATACGGTGAGATACCATAATCCTAATCTAAAAGTGGTTGCACCTTCATGCAAACAGCATGCAGGTTTTTTTGTGAAACATAGATATATTTTTGTAGAACTAGAATTGAATTTTGCTTACGTCAAAAATGCTCTGTACTTTTTTTCTTCAAACATTTAAAGCGTTTAAATATATTCAGAAGCACAGGAAAGAAGCGTTCATGATTAGATGGAACTTTGGGTTTATCAGAAATTTAAGGTTATCTAAAGTATAATAATAATAATAATAATAATCAATTAAACAAAGGTTTCCAGCAATTTGATATACAAAATTCACAGTGTAGATTTTTAAAGATATCGAAAAAAAGCTTTTTAAGACTTTGAAAAGGTTCTAAGCTAAATAAAAACACAAAACAAAAAATTCGGGGAAAATGTACTGTTTTATTTTCTTTTTTTTTTTTTTAATAAATTTTAATAGAGAAAATCGATAAAGATTTTAAAAAATATATTCGCTTGAATATTGAACAAGAATTTGGACCATTAAAAAATTTCAATTAGTAAGATTGCAAAGTTTTATAACAAAATTCGAATAAGTTTCACGATAATAAAAAAATTTCTTATAATTCATGGGAAAATTTAAAGAGATTCTTTATTTTGCAAAATTGATGTTAAGAGTATATTTAAAAAGATTTCCAAAATTGTTATAACAAAACCTGGAATATTTGAAAGCAATATTTTAATTTTTCAGAATTTAAAAAAAAGATTTTGAAAACTTTGAACTAGTTTAAAATTTTCGAAAATATAATAAAAATGAACATTTCTCAGAAGTTCAAAAGGTTTTAAGAAAATACAAATTTTGTCTTGAGATTCCTGGAAAATTTGTAATGGCTTTTTTTTAAATTATTTTTTAGACAATTTTAAAAGTTATCAAAGCATTTCAAAATATGTCTAGAAATTTTGAAAATGCCTGAAAGATTGAAGGGTAATTTTTTTAATTTTGGAAGATTTTTCAAACTTTTAGGAATAGTTAACTTTAAACTCACTCGTAAGTTTTCCTAAAATTTTTCAAAATCCTGAAAAATAAAAAAATGATATGTTTTCGACATATCTAAAATGTTCAGAAAAATGGTTTTGAATTTTCTCAAGAATTTAAAGAAAATTATGTTATTATATAACCTTAAAAACAAGTGAACCTAAAAAAGAAATGTTTATTCGAAATTGTTACATTGTATTGAAAATTATTTATCCCTAAAGGCCTAAAATTATAAGTTGGGTGATTTTGTTTTCTTTCATGACCGAAAAATATTTTGAAAAATTGACTGAAAAATTCATCTTTTTTAGTTCGAAATGCAACTAGTTGAAAATTAATTGTTTTATATTAAAAAATTAACATTGCTGTTGGAAAATCGTTCTTCTGGTGACAATTTAAATTTTTCTTTGAGTATTTGTGTCTTTTGGTAGAAAATAAATCTTTTTTTTTAGAATATACGTAATAAAGATAAAGATATTTAAATAATATCTTTCTAACGTTTATAATTTAATAAGTTTCTAACGTCTACGTCGTTAAAAATGCATATTTCCGTGTTAAGAACTTGAACTGTTTTGTGGAAATTTTGACTTTATAGAAACAATTTCCTCTTTTTCGTTCAAATAAAACTGGTTACACATTTTTTTAGGATTCCGCTATTTTGTTAACAGATTGTATTTTTTGGGATGAATTAACCTGTTTTTATTTTAAATTAGAGATCCGAAAGAAAATTTATAAGTTAAAAAAACCGAAAACAATAAAAATTTGAAAAGATATATTTATTAAATCGATCCTTCATCCTGAACTTTAAAAAAGCTCGATACTTTGTTATCAGTTTGTACATTAATCAATTGAAAATCATTTAAAAAAAAGTATTCTGGAAAGAAAAGTCGAGTGCAAGAACTTTCAGGTTGAAAGAAATAATATGAAATTATAATAGGAATAAATAATATTCAATTTTCTGAAAGAATTATATGCGAAATGTAGAGAAACTACAAATTATTTTTGTTTACTACTCAGATAAAAGTACAGACCAATCTTGATGTTCATGAGAATTAATCACGTTTTAACGCGCAATGCTCAACAATGCATAATAAATTTTAAATCCTATCATTATGTTTTACAAAATATGTATAAAAAAAGATGCCGATTTTGATCTTCAATATGTTTTTACATTCTCATAATTTATTATTGAGAAAGTATTAGAATTGTCCGAAATTTGAATCATTTATGATTGAGAAAGTATTAGAATTGTCCGAAATTTGACACCACAGTTTTTAAACGAATCTCAAAGTTTCGAGACCCCCTGAATCTGATCATCAAGTTTTTACGATGGCGTCTGTCTGTCCGTCTCGAAAAAATAAACGAATAAAATCGAACTTTGGCACACTTTTTTAGGTACTAAAAGAAACGACAAGCTTGTTAACTAGCCATTTTGGATAAAAATTCAAAAAGTGAGCGCATTTTGAAAATATTTGAGAATATTTTTTTCTGACTTTGATAATTCTACGCATGGATATTCATAGTATTAAAAAAGGCGAACAATTTATTCCAATGATTTTTTTCGATAAAAAGAAAATTCTCAGAGTTATAGCATTTTCTAAATTTTTTTAATGAATCGAAATTTCAAATTTTAAGCCAAACAACGCACGATATGAAAAAAGCCAAAAGAAGAAAAACATTGCTTTTTTAAAGCCCTACAAAATTATAATAACTTTTTGGATTTTTTTTGGAAAATCGAAAATTCAATTTTGTGGGCAAACTGTGCAGGATACGGAAAAAAGATGAATTAACAAAAATTGTGATCCCAAAAATGATCTATAATTTCTTTAAGAATCACTTCTTGATTGGACGCGTACTTTTTTTTTTATTAGTGAAAAATAACATTGAAAATAACAAAATAAAAAATATATGGAAAGGACCAAAGTTACGAAAAAAAGATGGAACAAAACCGGTTTATAAATGTCCCTAAAAAAAAAGCGCGCAGCGCGAGTGTCACGATGAGCACGTGTGCCTCAAAGTCTACAGAGCTTTGAGAAACCTAATCTTTAACTACACTTAATTAAGTAGAAAATTCAGAATATGAAGAGGCATCTACGAGATCTTTTTAATGAAGTTTTATTCAAGTATTCTAAATGCAAAGAAGAAACATTCGTGCGTGAAGCGAGATTGATGAAGCGAGATTCATTAGACGCGCGCGCTTAGAGGGTGATGAGAATGTACCCGCAAAGCTGGCAGGTTTTTTAGGTTGCCATCAAATTTTAAATACATTTATCATTTAAAAAAAGAAAGTACCTGTTTTTATAATGAATATTCCTAAGGTTTAGTATTAATTGAGAGAAAAAAATAAAAACACTATATGGATTATTTTCTAAAAAACGAAATTAATAACTTCACTTTTTCATTAAGGATGAATTTGCTGGTGACGGTGTGGATTTATACGATGACGTTATTGCGGTGCCTTCTGATCGAGTATCAGTCAGCGAAAAGAGCGAACGAGTTGATCGAGAACGAGACAATAGATCTCCAAATGAAGAAACCAATGGCAACTCTACGTATCACCAGCTCGGAAATAATATTCAACCTAATCAAGTCGGTCGCAGACATCAACTTTATATTGGAAATTTAACTTGGGTAATTAAATTCTTAAGTTCCTACATTTTAATGTTTATGCCAGTGACACGAAATCTGCAATCTATTTGAATTGGATGCCTATTTTAGGTTTTCAATCTATTTTATATTTTGCCTAAATTCCCTTAATTTTCATAAAATTCTCCTAAAATTCCGCTCTTTTAAATAAAAAATTATTTAATAATTCTTGAAGGGTTAGTCACTGTTAAAATGTGGTGTACATTCCTTCTTGAGATCATTGAAATCTTTGTAAAATCTCTTTAAATGTCTGAAATATTTGGGGATCTTTATTAATTAAAAATATTTCCAATATTCATGTTCACAAAGTTCTAAGTTTCTATTTCAAAATGTAGTTGAGTAGCTTCAATTGTAATTCATTATTAAATTATGAATCAAATAGAACAAATTTTGTGGGAATTAACGAATCCTCTCTTATAAATTGCTACTACAAAATACTAACATTATAATCAACCGACTAAATATTTTATAAAACAAATTTATAGTCTAAACGTGTAACTGAAATCTCTGAGAATTCTTATTATTTTCCAACTGTTGAATTTATATAATATATTCACGTTTAAAAATTCTTAATCTTCTATTCAAAAATGTATTTCTATAACTGCATTCATCATTATTTATTTAAAAGTAAAAACTATTTTTGTCTGATTTATTGAATTATACAATTCCATTGCATTTTCCCAAGTGGATGAACGAATCCTTTCTTATAAATTAAAACTATAAAATACCGTAATTATAAGAAGTAAAGTAAATATTTTAGAAAATAAATCATAATCTTAAGAATTTCAATTTCTAATATAGTTTTTCTTTTGTTTTTATAAAAAATAGAAATGGTACTGTAACATTTTAAAAATCTGGATATAATATTTTAAAATATTTAAAAAATGTTAAATTTATTTAGAAATGTATTTTTATAGCTTCATCCGTAATTTTCTATTGACAAGTAAAAACGATTTATTCTCGGATTTATTACATTATTAATCTAATAGAGTCGAATGGATTCAAGAGTCCTTTCTTCTAAATTGAAACTGAAAAATACCATCATTATAATAAACAAAATAAATATTTTGGTAACAAATCACATTTTGTAATTTTTATTATTAGAATAGAATAAATGTGTTTCTTTGGTGCTACAAGTCAATTCTACTCCGTCCTGCACATAATTTATGTTTGAATCGTCCTTCAATTCCAGTATTAGTCAATCTCTATTGTTGTTGGTTTCCTTCTCTCCAATCGTTCCACCATCTCCTATCAGCCTCCTAGCTTTTCCATCACTAGTAAATACTTTGCGTCGTGCTGGATTGTCTCTGGATCTTTTATGCAGACCCTGCCTTTATTATCCTCCCAATTTTTTTTCTCTTCCTTTGCTACGTTTCCACACCGCCATCTAGCCCAAGTCTCTTTCTGTCATGCCTTCCAATTCTGGATCTGCCAGTTGTTTTCTGCCGCTCATTTTGTTTAATATCTCTATAGTAGCTGCAGTAGCTTGAGCTGTCTAATCTAGTCCAGTCTTTTTGTATATCCTAGTCTTTCACCGTTTTATTTAGCCTTAGTAATTTTTCCTCAATTTCTTCTTCTGACTTGTTTTCCCAAAAACAGTTGATGATCTCGCCGTCACCGACTCTCCTTATTGCCTCCTTCAACATTTTCCCCCAGTTTGTTGGGTTGTTGTTTTTTATGTTTCTAATCTCTTCTTTTAGGCATTTCCTCGGCTATCTTTCTTTTCCCATCTGTTTCACAAGAAAAGCTCCAGCTCTTCTCCTTGCCTCCACCTCTATGCTTCTTACACCAGCTTCCATATGTAAGCAGGGGTGTTTCTCGCCAGAGATTTTTATTATTTTTAAATATTTAAAAAATGTTTAATCTGCAGACTTTAGTCCAATTCGAGGTGGACAACTTCTTGGAATATCTTTTAGTTTAAGATTAGTAGTAAACAAAAAAGTAATTGCCTTCTCCAATTTATAATTATCATAAACGTCTACTTTTCTGTCGGGGAAAAATTGTAAAACAAAAGCTTTACGAATTTGAAAATTTTTCGGTTTGCGGATTTTGTCCTTGAAACTTTGTTCAAAATACAGCAAAACATATTCACATTTCGTAATCACAGTAAATGGAGAGGAACAAGTGTTTTGCATCAATTCCATATATTCTATAAATAAACAAAAGCTCTTTTGTTTTGGTGGCCGGCTTGACCTTCCAATCGTCCGCTGTTATACAGGCGTTGATATTGCAGGACGAGCTAGCACGCGTACGGGACAGCGCTGAGATTCTGAATCAATTGTGGCTTTAAAACCATAAAACATAATTGCCTGATATTTTCCAAAAAGCTTCCTTGAATCCTAGCAAAAGTTTAGGTGACCGTTAATTTTAATTTTCTGAAAATTCGTTCGACTCCCGAAGCGTTTGAAACATAGAATATCTAATTTACGCCATGAACTTATGGCGAGTTGAACACAAAAAATTCGTATTTTGCTATTGCAGAAAAAAGTAACATTTTCTTGATTATTTTGGCAACTAATAAACTTATCTCATTTATTTATAGGACTAAAAATATGAGCAATACAATTTTCTATTGGAATATGTTATTAAAAATAAAAAATTGACCTGAAAAAAAATATGAAGCAGGGGCCAACTTAAAAGATGGCGCACAGTGGAAGGAAATGCATTTTTCTCTTTCAAAAATGTCCGGAGCCTTCAATTTTGGTCCGATTTTGAATTTTTGTTTAAATTAAAATTCATTAAATTCTGAAAAGCTTGACGCTCTGAACATTTGTCTCTTCTACTTGCTTATTAATATTTTTTTCACTGAAAGTATGGAAAAACTGAAATTCTTTACATATTAATTTTTTACGCTTCAATAACTGATTAGTTAAACTTTATATTGTCTTAAATGAATGTTTAGAGACTCATAGAATACAAATAATTTTCTCATTAGTCCATTTATTTGTTATAAACAAATTTTATGAACAAATTAGCAAATAGTCTTAATATCGGTCCAAAAAATTTCTGTTTACTAAAAGTGCTTCATATTAATGTAGGAATGATATATAATTAAAAAAATAATTTTAAAGTTTATAATAACCATTGTTGTAAACAATTCTTATGGCGAAATATTAAAATTTCAGATTTTTCAAATTATAATTTCCTTCAATCGTCAGAACGACTGCAGGTATTTCTTAAAATAAAAAATATTCAATAATATATGATAAAATATAACAATTAAAAATTCTATAAATAAATGAGATAAAAAAATTCAAAATTTTGGCCCTTTCGCATAGAAAGTTTTTTGTATTTGCACTGGAAATGTTTTAAGCTATTGGATGAATGACTGCTAGTCACAAAAATATAATAAAAGTTAACAATAACAATTGTTGTAAATGATTCTCGTGATAAAATATTCAAATTTAAGGTTTTATCACATTTTAATTTTCTTTAATTGCTAGAATGGCTACTGATATTTCTGAAAAATGTATCTTTTATAATATTGAGTAAAATATAACAACTTAAATCTTTATAAACGATTTAAATAAACAAATTCCAAATTTCGGCAGTTTCACTTAGAAAAAGTCGGGGTTTCAATCGCAATAGATTGAGAATGAAACATAACCCTACATGCTAAGATTCACTCAATATAAAATCTGTTGACAATAATCCACCGACTTGATAGGCAAATCCCCAAGTTTGCAGAGATTCATATCAGAAAACGGGATTGGCAATGAATGCAGAAAAACAAGTACTTTTTCATAAATTTCAGAATTTTGAAATATTTCTTCTTTCGTAACTGATACATGGATCCGAACTCACTAACAGTTTGTGTGCTAAATCAGTGTTAGTAGCAACACGAGAAAAATTGCGTGAATTGAACTCTCGAATATTCCTGTAGTCTTTATTCCGAGCTTCACCTGCTTCTTCGGAAAACTGTCCAATTGGTAATGGAAAATGTTTCGTAACATCAGCTCAATGCAATAATATCGTATGGACAGTTACAGGCATGTAGTACCAAGGGTATAAACATACGTACAGTTTTGCGGTTCCCATAGTATATATTTCAAATGTTTCCAAGTCAGTTGGCTCTGTACTTGTTAATTTATGCAGAATGTATGCAAATATTTCCACTAACTCCAAGTCTATCCCTGTAATTTCTGCTGTTATTTCAGGGTCTGCAAAAAACATTCTTGCGGTATTCCCGTCATTGGATGTGCCTGAGCCTTGTTTTACTGCATCTATTACCAATCCTGCCATTTCCTTTTAAAATGAGGGATAAAATCATGATTCAATTTGTTTTTAACCATTTTCAGTTGTTTGTCGCTTAAATTGAATTCTCTTTTTAAATACTGCGCCAAATCTTTCACACCTCCATTGGAATTACAAGCCAAAAAATCGGATAGGGTCTTTTTGAGAACTTTTAATGCATCCATTTTGTCTTAACGGAACATCATTTATTGGACAAATATTAAACACAACACATTTTTTTACAATTGCCTAAAATTATTTAGTACTTACATCTATTATTAACACAAAGTCCCAGAATTAGAAAACGAAACAAAT
>JAAAKG020146727.1:0-10613 GCA_010014905.2 Druon quercuslanigerum
CTCCACTTTCTCATTCACGCTCGTTGACTACGATGGCCTTCAAGTGTACTTAACAGGCCTGAATTTCGAAAAAAAAACATTTTTAAACAGCAATAACTGTTCCTACGACCAGTAGTCTGTTTTTTTAATCCAAGTATCCTGCACCTATAACGATACAGTGCCCTAAACATCTGCCCTATCCACACTTGAGTTCTTATCACGGATGCTAAAAATGCGGAATTTACTCGAGAAAGAATCCATTAACGTCAACCGAAAGTCTTATCCGACGGGACTTAGTACTCGACACGAACACGTTTACGTCGATGGAGTGGACAGTATAACTGCTTGAGATTGAACACACTGACACAAGAGAGGATCGGGGTTTATGTAGTGCTTCGTCCCCATAGGTTTGTGGATGCGAGCACGTTCCTGACTTCTGATGAAAAATCACGTTCCTGACTACTGATGAAAAAGCACGCTCATGACTACTTTTCGCAAAACACGTACGTTCATATTCCGTCGATTAATACTTCGGATGGCAAGTTGTGTGTTTGACGATCGGTTACATGTTATTTGATACTCACTATCCTCACGGTGGCATACGATGACTAATAGCTATCGCTGGCCGCAGCGATCGGCGATCGCGCATCTCTACTCTTGACCTTTCAGAGATTTTAATTTCTATCTTATTAATTTTCAGTGATTTTAGTCCGACACTTTCGGTTATACTGTGTCTGACTAAGTACATGGTCTATCACTAGCGCAACGAAATGCGTATTTTAAATGAGAGAGTTATATCATTCTAATTTTTAACTGCTATTCCATAAGTTTATATTGTACATATAATTAGAAGTATAGTTAATGGTTTTCTATATTATGTTTATGAGAATACGCGTATGTATTAATATTTATTTATCCTTAGATTGATGAATTTATTATAAGGTTTCATTTCAATTATAGTTCGTTGTTAAAATGTACATTTCTTCCGAGTCTGTACCCGCCCGTGATATTGCATTGCTTATTACCTTAAGCGCTTTACCTTATCATCAGCGGCGAGTTACCACAGTTAGATACACAATCGGATAAGTTAGTTATGCACGTGAATGCAGTTATGCTTAAGAGCGCTGTTTCATGGTTGTCTGAGAGGAAAAGTAGGTTACGCCTTTCAGGGCGTTATGAAAAATTTTAAAGTTTCGGCACGTAACAACCCGACACTTTAAATAAAGCTTAAATGTAGATAGAAATGCGTGGAAGTGAAAAATACGAGAAGAGTTAAGAGAACAAGTTTTAATTGCGTATCAAAACAATAAAGAAGCAGGACACTTAGGTACGGAAGAAACTTATGCAAAAATTTCAGAACATTATTTTTGGCCCGGCATGTACTATGAAACGTTAAAATACGTAAAGAATGTGAAAAGTAGACAATCAAATAGGTTGAATACAAGTGAACATTCGTCAACAGGATGTACATCAGCTTTTTTAAATTCAGTTAGAGAACTCCAACCAATAGAAGCTTTAAAGAAAGATGTAGATGATAAAAGCGTAATCGAATTTCAAGAATCCGAAAAATAGGTAGTAAAATCTTAGACGTACGTCGATAAGTTTTGAAATTGGCGAATAAACTTTAAAAATCAATAAAACATCATCAACATGCAAATGATTCGATTTTACACAAGTGACAACAACAAAATTGACACAAACACATACATTTACAAAGAGACAGAAAATATATCGGGGATTAATGCTCAAGTACAGGGACAGCTCCGCTGAGTTGTTGAGGAGGAATGAACTCCTTAACCACACTTGCGGCTCATGGAGCCTCGAACGCAATCAATCTCCTCTGACCAAAACAGCAGAGGAAAGGAGGGTAAGAGGGGAAGAGGAGGATAGAATAAAAAAGAAAGAAACATAAATAAAATTCAAGAGGAAATTAAGAAGATCAGGGAGCCAGAATTGAATAAGATAGCGAGAGGAGATAGGCAGGAAGGAAGAGCAATAGGCAACGCCAGGGCAAGGCACGAGCAGACAAGGCTCAAAACAAATATAGAAAGAATAGTGGCGCGAGAAATATTAAGGCGAGGATTGCTCTCGAAAGCAGACTGGGAAGGGATGATGGAGTGGAGGAAGGAAGAAGAAGAGGAAGTTGAAAGAAAACTAAAAAAAAACAATCAAAATAGTGACAAGAGAAGAAAAATAATTGATTATACCATCTTCGATGAGATAATCAATTCAAATTGAATAATAAAACTCTTTTCCCACTATTTTATAAACAACGGAATAATCAATTCTAATACCCTATAAAAACAAAACAGTATCGATTATTTTTAAGCTTTTAATTGACAAACTTAAATAAATTAACATATTAGATAAACATAAAAATTCTGAAAATAAATTAAATGCGGCTATAAGAGGGAAGTTAAAATTGAAATGAAAATAATAAAGTAGAGTTTAGTTATAAGTAACTTTACATCGAGAGGGACCAACAGGCAGAACCTCAGAAGAACATACTCACTGGGAACGAGAATAACTGAAATACTAAAATTAAGGGCAGGGTAGTATTTTTTTTAATATTTTTTTTATGAGAGGCAGGATTTTTTATTATGTCTCTAGAAGAAAAATATGGAAGATATCAAAGTTCGGAAATGTCGTCTCTGCGACAGGATGGTCCTGGTGGAGCATTATATGTTTTATGATACGTATTGAAGCATTTCCGTCTCAGTTACGAAACCGTATCCATTTTCTCGGAAGTTTAAGTGGGAATTTTTATTGAATTGCGAGGAGCACTCAGTATGTTGATCCTGGATTTTAAATACAATCTCTAAGGAGATATTAGGAATCACTAATTCTTCATCAATGTGACTCGCGAATCCAATTGGTGATTCTGCAGAGCAGAACTACTTGAAGCTACTTTGAAGAAAAACATACAGATCTCGCTACGTGATAGATTTACTTTAAGAATTTACATTTTGCTCCTTACTCTACTTTTCATCATTTGTCCAGACCGACTCACAAAAAGATAGAGAAGGTTTATTCTCTTTTTGATAACAGCATGCTAATCATTTGTACCCATAATTCAATTAACTGTTTTCAGTAACTTAAAATAAAAGGATTAGTTTATTTCATTTGAGCCTTGCTTTTATTAAAAAGGGATCGAGAATGATATTAACACAAAATATTGCTCATTCACAGCAGCTAGCAATTTCAAATCCAATTCTTAGTTCATTGCAGACCGGAGTTTCCTTTCTACGAATTACAGACTGTTTTCCTAAAAATTGACGAGAAGTTCGTCGAACATTAAATGCCTCCTGACGTCAAGCTGGTTCTCTCTGTGATCGAGAAGCGTGCGAAAGAGAATTGTATTTAGCGTGCGCGAGGGCAAGGCCGTCGAGACCAGATAAGTGGCTGGTTCTTCGTGATATTCACGTAGCCAATATAAATCTATATATAATAAAAATCGTCTCTTATTTCGAGCACGATTTTATTGGACTAAATGTCCTTTCTATTTTTTTCCGTTTTAATTTAATCTTGGAAGCATGTAAGCTCCAAGAATATTATACGGGGGTTACTTTTGAAGGGAACCTCAGTTCGTCTCCAAAAATGTGGTCCATCTGCCGACGCATCGCAGTGAAGACCAGCTTTCTCGTTGGGAACGGCTATTTAACCATTCACTCCGCTCATGGCCAGGTAAGTCCCCACTCCGGTGCTACCAGTGCTACCCTTGCGCTTCGCTGCTGGTGGCACATTGCAGAGGCATTTACCGCATATTAGTTATTATTTTGGTAAGCCTCATTGGTAATTTATCGACACGGGATACGTTAGATGCCTCAAAACGGAACTCCTCAGTATTGTGGTGAAATGTCGAACCGAACCAATCATCATCAGACACTTTTGATTAATTTTTCAATCATGCCGTATGATTATATTTGAGAAAAAATGTCATCAAGGTAATCACTTAATGAGCGACGTTGTATTTTCTCGGATAATTTAATATTATTCCGAATAACAGATATCCTATTAATATTACGAGGAGGGAGTTTAATTTCGTAAAGGTTCACAGTAAGCATCAGACTATACCAATGATTCTCGATCCAAACTTGTAATCACAGAGGACCTCATGAGTCAATCGATCGAGCAAATTATATTATTTGTTCAAATAATTTTTGGCACTCTTTCACAAGAAATATCGCTGTTATAATTAACTGATTCATTACTTCAGAAAGTGTCAAATCGTAACGATTTACAAGATGGACATTTTAAACAAATTAATATTGATTAAATAAGTTGAAAATACTCCAACCAAAAAAATTACTTTTAATAATCTATAATTACGTCGATAATCCCAGAATGCGAATCCGAATGCGACTTCAAAATTGGGATTTAATGGTCGATATAAAAAAAAAAGTTAGCTTCGCGGACACATTCTCATCGCGCGATGCCCGTGCGGCTCGCACGTTTGAGCTGACTGAGGGCGCCCGACTGTTGGCTATTACGTTTCGCGCTCGATAATATATTTACCTTGTGCTACTAAGTGATTGTGAAATCTCTTTTGTTAAAGCCCCTTCGGCTTTAAAATCTTGACTTTGTCCCTCTAAGTGTACATCATTTCGATAAATATATACTATTACTATTCATAACACGCATTTACATTAAAACTCAGGTAGTTTCATAGTCTCGTTGAAAAAAACGAACATTCTTATTTAATGTTTTTTAATTTAAAATCAATCGCGGTTTAGTAAAACAAGAAAACACTTTCTGTGATTTTTCTAGAGATTGTAATTTTATTTCTAATTTTTTCGAATGAGAAAAGCACTGAAAAAGAAGAAAATATTCTCTTGTAATTTGCTTACCTAGTTTAAGAATCGGATAATATTTATTGGACATTTCCTCACTAACACACTTCGTGTTACATAACTAAATAATAGAAAGTGTAAAGGGCTTAACAATTCTAATGGAAAGTCTTGTCATTTTTTTTTCTCAGAATTATGATAATATTGTGGGGCATTCAAAAACCAACATTTTTCTTCTTTTGACTTTTTCATATCGTGCGTTATTTGGCTTAAAATGTTCATTTTCGCGTGTTTTAAGCAATTTTTGAAATGCTGTATCTCTGGAAATGGTTAATATTGTGAAAAAAGTCATTAGAATAAATTGTTCGCATTTTTGAAGACTATGAATATCCGTAAGAAGAATTGTTAAATCTTGAAAAAACTGGTCTGAGAAATATTCAAAATGCGCTAAGTTTTTAAATTTTTTCCAAAATAGCTAGCTAACGAAATTGACCTTAAGTTCAGGATACTAAAACAGTGTAACAAAGGCCCATCTAATGCATTAATTGTTTTAAAAGTTATTGTGGAAACAGGCAGACATACACACATACGGACAGACAGACATACACGGAAACAGACACATTCGTAAAAACTTGTTTTCCGATTTAGAGGGTCTCAAAACGTGGACATTTGACAAAAACTGGAGAGAGTTCAAATTACACACAAATATTACATTCACTAATGATAATGTAAAAATTATTTTATTCTAATCCTACCTAACTACCTAAAAGCTAAATGCAACGCACGCGTTACATTATATATGTATATATATAATAAATCAATTAAATAGTGAAATATTCTACTAAATGGTTTTTTTTTCATCTTAAATCACTTCTGTAGATTACCGATATTGAAGTATTGGTCGAGACATACTTTTGGTAGAATATTTTTGGTAGAAAGCGCAGTTTTGAAATTTCAATCTGCATCTAGTCGGTCATCACTTTGAAATTCATGAAGTTCTGCGTCGAACTGCTCTACCTACTTGATTGTTCGGCTTATGTACCGAACGCACTCGCTTCTTTTCAAAGAAATCTGAGAGTTTGTCACGGTCGTCTAATGGAACGTCATTGGCTTCTTCCCAACCAATTCGGCTAACTTTGTGCGTGACTATATTTATTTTTGCTCGATCATTGTTATGAGGATCATCACCAGCTTCATATAGTCCAATCAAAACATTTTTCTTACTATCTAGTATTTTGAATACTGCAAAGGCGTCACCATTGTCTCCCGATAAAACATATTTTGCTAGGGGCGGCATATGGCATTTTCGTCCACTAACATGTTTTAAATAAGCTCCTGAGTTGGGACGAAAAGTGTATAAGACAATTGAAAGTTCTCGTTTCGAACCACCAATGCGAGAGAATCGATACAATGGAAGCATATTAATGTTCACTCCAAGTAATGCAGAGTAGGGGGGCGTACTGGGAGAATTAAAACTGACTTGATAAGCTAGCTTAATAGGAATGTCCACAGTTTCCCTTATAAAATATTTGTGGATTGGATACATCGATGAAACTGGAGTGTCATCTGCTTCTTCTTTCTCTATTTGGCTAACCTCGCGGGTAAACACGTTTATTTTTGCGCGTACTCCTAGTGTACCTTCACCAAGCATATATAATGCACGCAAAACAGTATTTTTACTTTTTTGTATTTCGATCATTGCTAAAGCGTCACCATCAAATGTTGCCATTAAAAAGTATACTCCGGTTAGCTCCTCTTTGATAATATTCTGTCCAGTTTTCAAGTAAATTCTTGAACCGATGGAAAACTCGTATAATTGAATGCCGAGTTCGCGGGTCTGATTACGTATGGGAAGAAATCGTTCATACAGAAGTTCTTCAATTGTCATTTGAAATAGTGTAGAATAGGGGGGACTTCCAGATGAAGATGTTGGTCTTACATGAAAAGTCTGCTCGACATGAGCCGAAGACGTGGCATGAGTAGAAGACATGCCAGGAGCAATAAGCATATTAGGAGCATGGTACATCACAGGATAAGGATGCATGCCATAAGCATTATACATATCCAGATGAGGCTGCATGCCATGAGCAGGATACATCACAGGATAGTTCCCCATGCCAGGAGAAGAATGCAGGGCAGAAGAATGCTGTACGTCTGTAACAAAAAACCGAAGATTACATATTTGAAAAGTATACAACCATATCGTAAACCCAGAAAAAATATTTACAAATCTGACGCTAATTTGAGGATACCATTTCCCTGTAGCAAATATTAGGCTTGATAATGTAAATGGTACTATAACAAAAGGTGTCGTTTTGCTCTGACTTAGAGTATGAATTGTCACGCAGAGTTTTTCCTGCGAACTAGGTCTCAGTGGCCAACAATGGGCAGTTTTGACGAACTTTTTCTCAAAAGCGGTGAAATTTTGGTGGAAATGACCTAGAGGGTCAATTTATTTTGTAAGTAAAGGTAATTTCTCAGCATATATAGAAAAGTTTGTGAGTTTGCAGACTTTGCACCTCACAAGAACGCGATTTTTCAAAGTCAATTTGATAAAGTTAATATTAAATTGGCAGTTTGGGAATCATAAGATGCTCGACGACTTTTTTTTAGATCTTATTTATCGTGGTAACACCCAACTACTTTGATTACTCATGAGATGTCTAAGAAATTCTTAGATTCGATTTTTCCGCTTAGAATCTACTGCGAGCGAATTTAAATTCTGCCAACTAGTAACGCCAGTCATTGCTAGCAACCTTACAACTGACCCTCGCCAGGAAATCGTCAAAAAAATAATATCAGAATTTCTGTTGACGTCAGGAAGCGTTCAAAAATTATAGATTTCACCATTCTACCTGCATTAGAGCTTGATTTTTCTGGTAAGAGAAGGGTTCGTTGTCGATCTCCAGCATCGGTAGCGAGCAAGAATCGTGCGACGAAGAGCGAGAATAAAATTTGTCATCCGGAGAGTTTTATGGGATAGGATGGACTACGTCTCAAATTAATCATTATTTTTCTTATATTGACAGTCCTCGCGTCTGACTTGCGACAAATCAGCAACGAAATAATTCAAATATGGCGACAGACCCTAAGTCCATAAATGAGAGTGTACCCCAGAACTCTTCCTCTCTCCACTCGTAATTTCTGAAGTGCCTAGTTGGTGATTATTTTGTTTTGAATAGCGTTCGGTAAATGTGTTGTGTTGTGTGCGTTGTGTGAGTGGAATTTCTTTATCCGGACAACCCCATCGCCGATCAAGGAATCGTCCAAGAAAATTATCTTCAACTTTCACTGTGAAACGTTTTAGACGGTAAGGCCTTTTGTTTTTATCGTAGGAAAACCTGTGTTCACGTGGGTATTGTAATTGTTCTTAGATCTTTTTTATGTTATATTCTGTTTAATTTGCTGAATTTTTGTCGTGGAAAACTTGGACACAGAGTTTCCCCTATTATAAGGATGTAAAAATGTTTCACCTATGTTCTATTTAAATTGATTAACTGGTGATATACATTTTATTTATGTATAGTAATGTATTTTGATAATAATCGTTTCCCTTCACTTGAATCTGAAATGATTTAATTGCTGATAATTCCCCGACTCTTAGTTACATTATTAAATATGTCAGATTTTAATCATAAGTTCGTGGAGCATCTGAGGATTAAGCTTTAATTTTAAGTCACTTGAATCGATTGAAGAGATGGTCCGGAACCCCTCTACCGCATTTTGCGTATCTGAGCTAGCTACCATTTTTACTGGCACACTGCTTCCTAAAATTACCTTGAGTTACGTCATTCATAAGTCATCTCACGTTCTGCTGTTTTAAATCAAATTAATATTTGTCTTATGTTCCGTTGTTTTATGTTCTGACCCAAGAAGTGTCTCGCGCCCTGGGAAAAGTAAGCCCGATTTACTTACACAAAATTTTGATTTGTAGTGCCATTGCAGTGGTCAATGCATTCTCATTCCAAATGTGGCCAATAAATTAACGTACAAGTCAATGATTCTGAGAAAAAGCGATTGAATCTGCTATTTGAATTTCAATCCTTGAAGAAATGAACTTTTTTTATCAAATTTTGTTTATTCTTAGGTACAGTCAAAGGTCTCTGGGGTCGCCGATTTTAAATCCATAATAGAAATTTCAAATTTACGAATGAAGACTCCGATACGATAAAACGTAATTGAAAAAAAACTGATTTGACTAAAAATTATTACACGGGTATTTTTCGGTTTTCTTATTTTAAATCCGAGAAAACTAGTGCACAAATCCCTCGGCAATACGGTTTTATTCTGACAAATACAATCCGTAATATTATCTTTTTATTTGCAGTCTGAAATTTTGACTTCTGGTTTGAAATCAGCGACCCGAAACCCCCTGGATATCAATTTTGGGTCAAGTGGTTTTAGTTTGGTCAATTATGGTCCGTTATATCGGCTTCACTATTTTTTAAAAACATTTGACATCTTTACTTCGGATTTAAAATCAGCGACGCCAGGAAACTTTGAATACTCCTGACAAATAAATATCCTTCGATAGAAATAATGCATTTATTCGAGAATCAAAATATTTTAATTGTTTAAATTAATGTTAAAACTTATTTGAAAAAATATTGAAACCTTAAACTGTAATGTTTGTACGATACGCACGTGCTAAAACGTCCACATATTATTTTTTATTAATGTTTTATTATCACATAAATGTCCTCAAAGTTTTTTTAAATACTTATTGACGTTTTTATAAATCGTTAAAAAAATATTTGTTAATAAAAAATTGTTTGTAATGTTCCTAGGAATCATAAGAAATTTTTTAAATCTTTTAACGCATTTCAATAATCTTGGAAAGTAGCTTTTCTGGAAATATTCAAAAATCTACATTTTGTTTTAAATTTTTTGAAATATTCTCACGGTTGAGATTATTTTTTAATATTTTCAAACTGTCTGAAACTTGAAAATATCTTTCTAAATAATTTAAAGTATCCCTAAAATTTCACTAAATCCTTCCTAATTAGAAAAAACTTCTCAGAATCTTCAAGCTTCTTTTTCAATCTTATCGGATGTATGAAAACTTAAAATTAATCTCTTAAAACGAAACCTAAATTATTTTAAATATCACCAAAAACATTATTCTGGGAGAAAAATGGTAAAAATAGAATTATTTTCCAGTATTGTCAACTAATATTATATTAAAAATGTATTTTATATCAATAATGTTTAGAAACATGCATAAATTAATAGTATCATGAAATAAAATAAATAATTTACAATAAGCTACTTGAAATTCCAAAAAACTATTTAATTTTTAACTAACAATTGTAAGTCTTTAACCGCAAATGGAACTTCTAAATATTCGATAGAAAAATTATATTGAAGAAAAGTCATTTTTCTAAACAAGAAGATGAATTTTTAACGGAAAATGCTTGAAAAAAGAGCTGCATACTGCATACACTCATGTAAAAAAATTTAAAATTTACTTTTGAAAAGATGAATATTCTGTAGAATAAAAGAATTTTTAATTAAAAACAGATGAATTTCCGCAATAAAACGTTAATTAACAAACAAAAAGAACGCATTTGCAATAGAACTTTTAAATGTTTCACCCAAAGGATTTAATTTTTAAGCCCACAATTTTTACATCTAAAATCAACAATCTTCTAGCAGGGCAATAAATTGTTCATAAGATAGTTGAAATGAGAGTGGGACGATGGTCGTGGGGGGTAAAGCGCAGGCTTTGGACCCACTCTGTCAGCTTACCGGTTCTCTAAGTAATTTAGGATGTTGCTCTTGGTGGTTCGGAACCCACCTTAAACTGTAGGTCCCCCTCCCACCACCAAAAAGGGTGTGGGAGGTGTG
>JAAAKG020146729.1:0-10613 GCA_010014905.2 Druon quercuslanigerum
GAACTCCTAGCGATCTCAAAATTTTTGGGTATGTGTAAAGTATCGCAGATTTTTGGATTTTGACTTTAGGTAAAAATGTTATTAGTCTTTTTGGTAGAGCTATTCGGTGGGGTAACAAATCTTTGATCAGAACTTCTAGCACATTTAAAAATTTGAATTTCAAAATTTTTGGGTATGTGTAAAGTATCGCAGGTTTTTGGATTTTGACTTTAGTTAAAAATCTTATTAGTCTTTTTGGTAGAACTATTCCATCGAAGTATAATATTTTCTCTTGTCACTTATTCCAGGCTTAGGACTGACAGCACACAGTACTATTTTGCAAAGCTTGTGAGTGAATGCGTATTTTCAGTACAAGTAAAATTGGTTCTATTCAAAACTTCTTTTACAGTGAGCGATTGAAAACAAATGATTTTTCTTAATTACCAAATTTTGAAAAATCATATCTCGAGATTTTCAAGTATCACATTGAAAGAAAAAAATACGTTCCGATTATTTTCGAACACAAAATGTAAAAAAAATGTTTTGGAGACAAAAAATTTTAATTGTAAATCTCCTATGTAACCCATATATATTCAATATTCTTGTGAAAAGGAGGTTTTAGAATTAAGTGATAATGATTCTTGAGAAAAAATGTCAGATTGTGATTATTCAAATATTAATTACTCTACACCTATAAAAATTTGTATTGGATGTACTTTCTCAATCTAAATTAGTGGATAACTAATAATTCGTAGTGTTTTATACTTATTCAAATAGCACGGATTAATTTAGTGCTAAATAGTAAAAATCTATTAATTTAATGTGTGACATATCAAAATGTGTTTGTGTTTTTTTAGTTTATGCTAGTTTAAATAATTTACATTCAAATATTATTTTAGATTTCTGCATAATAGAAGGAACATGATTATTCTACAGTATCTGAATCTAGGTGACTGCCGTACGTTTTGCCAATTGCACATTATAAGCCTCGAAGATCTTGAATTTTTCTGAAAATACGTTTTAGTTAGTGCTACTGTTTTCAAAATACATTTTATTGGCTCCAATATTCTCATAATTACCATTGTACACTTTCGTAGGAAAATTTTTAATTTTTTAATTGTTTAGAAATGCGAGACACATAAAAACTAATAGCGCCATTTGATTCAACAATTTAAAAATGCTTTTTTTCTTGAGAAATGATCTATTATTTTTTGCCCTTTTAGTTTTATAGTTATTTTATGACAAAACAATTTTTTTTACTTTTTACAAATGATTAAAATTGTACTAAAAATTCCAATTGTATTTTATATTAATGATTTTATATAATTACATTAATTTTAATATTTCAATTTTTGAGAATGCTGTTTTTCTTTCCTGAATTTTTTTTCACTTACATGCTTTTAATGAAATTCCTTAACTTATATCTAACTTCTTTAAATTTGGTTAAATCATCTGGATACTATACTAGTATAAATTTAAATATATACTTATCTTACTCTCAGCGGGATACTGAATTACATTTTAACAAGCACAGCTGTGTTTTATTTTGAAAATACAATATGAATTTTTAATCGTTCATGCGCAATCATTATTAATGTAACAATATAAAACTAGAATATAATTTGAGAAAACATTAAATTTCCTTAATTTAAATTCTAAAGCCATAAAAAGTATTTTAAAAACATGTTTCTCTAGCAACTTATTACCCTGGGAGTAGAATACCCTTACTAATTGATTTAGTCTTATAAATCTTACTATTTCATATAGTAGAAAATTATAAAATTACTAATGGAAAAGCTAGTGATAATGCTCCTAACTGCATTCGTAAAATTTCTAAAAATTCGGATTCATAGTGTAGATTTCTCTTGTTACACAATTTTACCCCCTTGAAGGCACACTGAAGCGAAGATCGCACCGGAAAATTTTTCACTTTGCTAGGATTTAAGCAGGCACAGCGCAGCGGCTTATCCCCACTAGATTAAATATGTATGTGAAACATGCGTAATATGTTCTATATGTTTATTATATGTTCAATATGTTAAATCTTTAGTATTAACATTGCAAAAAAAATCAATTCGCACCAGTGTGCCTATAGAGGGTGTGTGAAAGGAGTGTGCCTTGCACAGGTTAAAGAAAAATGATAACATTAGGTACATAATTATTAGCATAAATACTTCTTTTGGGGCGGCATTTGTCTCATTTTAGGAATAAGTCGAACGATTGCTACTGAGGACTACATTAATTTCGCCCTCGCGATATCTTTCTTGTCATGGAACTGACCGTCGCATCGTGACGGTCAGTTCGCCTGGAGCACACCATTGCGACGGAAAGTTTTCTTGATCGAAAGGTTATCCTTATTTTTGCCTGGTGTCGCCTCGTAAAGTTTAATCGCTAAAGCTCGCTAAGTTCATTTCACAAGTACTTATACGTCTTAATGCATTCAACTTTTTACCCCTGGGCATTTATCAATTTCAACCTTTTCATTTCTTGGCCATTTAAAATGGAAGCATTTGTTCCTGAAAAAACATTTAAAGAACAATCGTTTTGTTGCCCTGGGAACAATGGTCGCAATAAATAAATAAAAATGTAAGGTGCCTATTTGCACGATATTATTTTCAAAAAGTGGTGAAACAAATCTCCTTGAACTAAAATAAACGATTATCTAAATGAACAACAAAATGATTGTTTTTTCAATGTTTGTTTTTCAGAAACCAATGCTTCCACTTTAAATGGCCAATTCTGTACTTATAATTCAAATAGTAATTTTTTATATAGATCTATTCAACACTGTAACTGGTCGACATGTCCAGGATTCTGATAACAATAAAATTAATTTATTTTTTATAATTTAAAATATACACTGTTTGAAGAGTTACGATGAGTCAGGGATTTAACAAATACATTTGCAGAAATCAGTTGAGAAACCTTAGTCAACTGTCAAGAATAATAAATTTCTTATTAAAAAATGGTATTACTCCATTTATAAAAGTATCTACATTAGACATTTTATACGATTAAAATTCTAGCCTTTAAAAAATAATGACCAGAGAAAATTAACAGTTAGTCATTTAAAAGTCGGGGCATTTTTGAAATTAAGATTTGCGGTCATTATTAGGCCCGTGCTGTAATTGAAAATCTATTTATTTCTTGAAAACTTCTTGAAACATTAAATAAAGTGCAAAACTCTAAAGTAATTGGAAGTTCCAGTGCAATACATACAGACAAACAACGTTTATCGCAAAACTCGTCTATTGCAAGTCTCGTTTATTGCAAGCCAAGCTACTCGTCTATGGCTACTTTTTAAACTCCCACCACTGATGGTCACATGTTGTTTATAGCCAATGACAGAAGAAGGGGGAATATATTGTGAGATCACATTACGGATAGGTGGAGTGGTGGGATCCCATCTCGAGTAGCAATAAACGAGATGTTTACGTTTCGAAGGAGTTTATTTATTTATTATTGTAAAGTAGACACTAAAAAAACTAGTCTATGGAAGTGGGGCCACACGGCGGAAGTGAAACTTTGATATATTAACTTTGAAATGTCCGATATAGTGACAAGCAACTTCTCTTATCTTTTTATTCAACTTTAAAATATTTGGTGAGGAATCGTCATGGGTTGAGGAGATCGTATATTAAAAGAGTAGAGAGAGAGAGAGACAGCATATATGTCTTAGCCCAATAGCCGACTCAGTAGATTAGCCGACTAACTTATGAGTCGGCTAATCGACGCTGATTAGCCGACTGTATAGTGCATACTGCTCAGGTTCTTCTAGTGGACGGATAAAATCCGCCAACGAGCGGCCCGTCGGCTGTTCGACTAAAGCGTTTCTTTTGTTTTTCATGGATATATTTTGAGTAAAAAATAATATAAAAATTTCCTATTGAAAATGTAAAGTCATTCATAATTTAGTTTGTATAGTTATGTGACATGAACTTTGTTAGGAAGGAAATCTTACATAAAAATTCTCCGATTCTTAAAATATGCAAGGAAAAGTACAAAAGAATATTATGTCTTCTTTCAGTGTTTTTTATTCAAGATAATTAGAAATAAAAATACAATGTTTAGAAACATCACAGAAATTAAAAAAAAGTAATTGTAAGTGATTCCTTTGATATCCATAAAGGTTCCAATCTCGAGGTCTTTCTGTTTAAATTGTCCATTGATTAGGTTGACTGCTCCGCTTAGGGCCATCTTGGCCAAGTGACCTGCCCTATAGACGTATTCCTCCTTGTCAAGTGGCCTACTTGATAAGACTTTGTCTCGGATATATCAGTGTCAGTCTAGACCTAGCAAGATTCAAGAATGGCCCTATGATAGTCTCTACAGCCTTCTTCAAAAATACCGAGTATATGCCATCTGGCCCAGGAGAATTGCAAGGACTGAAAAATTTCAGAGCCCATCTGACCCTGGAGGACTATTTTAGAGTGCCGAGAATAGCATCCGGTTTTTTAGAGAGTAGTTTGTCTAGCTTAGCCACCTGTGCTCCTTTCCTGATGTCTCTACAAAAGTTATTCAAGCTTTCTCAGGTTGCCTTACGTATTGTACCTCTGTATTCATCCCTGATCAACGTAAATGAGGTTCATAGTTCGTCCGTTTTGCCAGTACTGGCACGTCTAAACCGCTTTCCGGTTTCCCTGAGAAGCTCGTCGAGTTTCCAGTTCCACCAGGTTATCTTGCCACCTCTAACTGACCTGAGAACGTTCGAGAGTGCACTCCTTAGTTCCATGGAATACAGGTCCCAGTCCATTCTTCTGTGAGTGATCTGAAAGAGTGGCTACTTTTGAGACTTTAATTGTTGACATTATCTCTTAAACTGCCGGTACAGAAAGTGATGTCAATGACTCCCTCAATGACGGAGTTGCTAAACGTCACGGTGTTCTCCGTGTTAAGAATATGTAAACCAGTAGTGATTAGTTATTCCAATATAACATTACCTCTTGTGTTGATGTCCATGCTGCTCCACAAAGTATGGTGCGAGTTAACATCGCACCCCAAAAGAAGGGAAAGACCTTCCTCTGGTGGGTTGGTATCGCGTTTATATGTAAAGTATGCCGATTCCCGGTTCCTAATATTTATGGCTATCACCAGCTGGTCTTTTGAACATAGGTCTAGAAGCGGGACAATATTAGTTGATTTGGGTAATTGTTACGCCGGGAGCAGTCATCAAGGTCCATGAAGGTAATAGGGCCTCTTGACGAGGACCGCAAGAGCCCTTGTCTGAGAATTAGGAGTTTTTACAACTCGGAGCTGCTTGAAACCTCCCGCTGTTTCTTCTCACTGAGGCAGATCGTGCCTGACGATTCGCCATGACGCTGTCCTTAGTGACGGGTGGAATCCCTCTTACCACCGTAGTACCAAATACGGATCTTCCAGCTTACCTGGGAACTACGCTGAAACCTTGACAATTCGGAGGTCTGCACCTTTCTAAGGTCTTGTCTCGGCTACTGTACTATGTGGCAACGAATTATCCGCTGAATCGGCTGCGAAAAATACGGAGATTCCACCTTTGCAGAATGGGGTCTCGAATTCTAGCTATTTGTCTGGGGACACTCATTCCAGCGCCCTGCATTTGGCCGCCTTGAAAAGTTTAGATAGCTCCGCAGTAAGCAGCGAGTCCGGATAGCTCGAATCTGTTACCACCACCCTCAGGGGGTTAGTCTTCTGGGCGGGAGAGCCCCTGGTGCTTTTCTTCGTTTTGGGAGACTCACTGACCGCTTCCGTCTCTAAAACACAGCCGCCGTCTAAGTTTGGCTTGAAAGAGAGACAGATTCACAGGACAGGGTTATGTTAGACCTATTTTTGCATAGTTTTGTATGATAATGTTGATCCTACTAGCAGCTAAGTAAATAAAAGGTCCCTCCTGCAGAGCCCCGCATGCGGGGTAAGACTGATTACTCTAGGAGGTTTTCCGGTCTCCCCGAGATGCCGTTAGGACACCTTCGTATCCCTAGGTGCCAAAGTGTCAGGGGACGGTCGTTCTACGTACATGGCTTAGGGGGTGCCAACACTGAGTTAGACACTCAATGAATATTCATTCGTACTCCGCCACACTAACGGAGAGCTTTTTCTTGGTCTTTGTGTGGACCGTAGGTCATTACCGTCCCGATTCCGAAACCGGATATCGGTTTGCGAGGAATCTCTACCGAGGGATCGAGAAGGCTCGTGTTTGCTAGGCTGTTTCGCCCTTTTACCATACTGCAATCATACATACCGGGGGAGCCTGTTTATAGGGATCCTTTCTTCCATATTGCACACATGCAGGTCGAGATCCATTTGGCCCGTTTGTCTCACACGGTAAAGCCTCCCAAACAACCACAACCCCTAGGAGAAGAAAATTTTATTAAAAATAAATAATTCTGTATACCTGCAAAACTAAGTGAGACACAAAGAAGTGCTAACCAAGGAATTTGTATAGCCGAATAGCCAAATTTTTTCGGTTCGAATAGCTGGACCTGGAAAAGAGGCTATTTGTACCGAAATTTCAGTATTAAAACTTGAAAGTGTTAGTTACATTTAAAGCAATCAATAAACACTTACACTTTGAATATTTTCCAATATATCCATTTTATCTAAATATTTTACTCATACTTGAATTTTTATTAGATTTGAAGAAATAACAATTTTTAAGAATCTTCATCCCAAATTGAAAGAATCTGATTTTTTCTGCGCTATATATTGATGAAGTATGAATCATGATTCGCGCTCTATGTACCCTTGCAAGAAGTTTATCATTTATGCTCAGGTTTTAAAAGGGGAATCTACAACCTTCGGATTTTGTTTAGCTTCGTAACTTCCGGATGCCAACGACGCCCTTTTCTCTTTTCCAGCTGTCCCTTCCCTTTTCCAGGTTCTTACGTCGTATGGACGTTAAACTAAGCCCTAAAGAAGCTACGCATGTTACATAAACCACGATGCGAACTTCTTTTAACGGTCGCGCTGGTTAGATCAGGCGGTTGCGCTTCGGATTTGAAAGCGGAAAGTCTGAGCTCCATTCTTGTTGCCTACATTATTTTCCAGTTTTTTTCATTAAATATTGTTATTGCATTTTTCTACAAAATTTATTTAAATACTATATATAAATATTATTAACCTTTTAGAATGTAGAGAAATTTCTTTTTCTAAAAGCACATATGGTAAAGTTTTTCGTACGTTTCCATATAATGAATAATGTTTTTGGTACAAAATTAATCTTTTTGTCGCAAAATTTATGTTTTCAGTTGAAAATTTAACTTTTTGGTTGAGAATTCTTAAATGTTATTCAAAATTCGACTTTTTTGGTAATAAATTAAACATTTTGTTTGAAAAATGCATCTTTTTAGTTGAAAATTCTACTTTTTAGTTCAGAATTCTTTAATTTTGTTTTCAAAAAAAAAATTTTGCGGTAGAAAATTAAACTTTTTTCACAAAAATTCATCTTTTTTAGTTAAGAATTCAACTGTTTAATTGAGAATTTTTGGATTATATTAAAAATTCGTATTTTTTGTAGTAAATTATTCTTTTTTTTTAATACTTTTTTTAGTTGAAAGTTCAACTTTTTTGTTGAGAATTCTTGAGTTTTGTTAAAAATTCCTGTTTTTTCGGTTAAATGTTAAACAACTACATTTAAGAGTTAAACCACTTTCTTAAAAACTAAAAAAATGGTTATTTCTTTTTTAAAAATTTAACTTTTTTGTTAGAATTCTTGAATTTTATTAAAAATGTATTTTTTGGTAATAAATTAATCGTTTTGTTTAAAAATTGATCTTTTTGGGCAAAAATTTAACAACTAAGTTTTAAAGTTGAACTACTTTGAAAGACTTTTTGGTCGAAAATGTTTCTTTTTTAAGTAAAAATTGAACTTTTTGTTGAAATTGGACAATTTTGTTAAAAATTCGTTTGTTTTGTGTTCAGAGTTTTTGTATATGGTCGGAAATTCGTCTTTTTTATGTAAAATAAAAATTTCGTATCAAAGTTTCATACTTTTCGTTTCATAATTTAACGGTTTTGTATAGAAAATTCGACATTTTGCATTAAAAGTTCAATAATTTACTACAAAAAATCAAATACTTGGTCGAAATTTTTTTTATTTAAAAATTATTGTTTTTTTTAAAGTTTATTTATTCTAGTTTTTATTAAAACTGTACTTTACTTAGTTTAAAAATGCAATAATAACCGGCTTAACTGTCACATTCCATGCGCGGTCGCACAGTGAGGAATACAATATGTTGGAAGCCGGCGATATGTGAAGTCACAACTCCGACAGCTCTGTTTTTCTCTTTTGTTTAAGTTTGTTTTTGCGACCCAAAAATCGTGCAAAATTTTCGAAAATGTATGTATTATAAAATGTAAGAACGGGTAAATCTCACATTTCCTGTTTAGTGCCTTTACATGCGTTTAATTCGCCGACTTGAAGAAATAGCTCACGTTTAATCCCCACCAACAGAACACGCTTGTCATTTTGCGCGTCATTATAAGAAAAAAATACAATAAATTTCATGAAGGAGAGCCGTCTTCTCATATTGAGGATAATATTTTCCGAGCGAGCGATTTAAAAAAAATCTACTCTTTCTGTCTTGAAATTATTAATAACAAAGTTTTAGAGCCTTTTTGGATGAACAACTTTTTTCTATTAATTTTTTACGCAATTTTTTTATTCATATTTTTTCATATCTTGCTTGGTTTGGCCGCAAAATGCAATTACTGATTTTTAATTATTTTTTGTCATCAAAATTAGAATGTTTGATTTTTCAAGAAAATTCAACAAGCTTTAATGATGATTTTGTAAGGCCTTCAAAAAGAAGCGGGTTTCTTCTTTTGACTTTTTTTTGTATCGTGAGCTGTTTGACTTGAAATGTTCATTTTCGTTTCTTTTTTTGGCTTTTGAAAATGCTATAACTCCGGTTAACTTTTTTAACATCAAAAGAAGGCATGGGGATAAATTGTTTGTATTTTCACGAACTATAAAGAACCGTACATGGAATTTAAAAATTGTTTAAAAGTGATCTCGAAAATTTTGAAAATGCTGTAACTTTTGAATTTTTATCTAAAATAGCTGGTTAACAGATTAAATCTTTATTTTTGGTATACAAAAGCGTGTGCCAAACCACAATCCAATACGATTAGAATTTCACAAGTTATCCGGTATATAGACGACTTCTGGACAGAAGATGTTTTTATAACATAAATTTATAGAAAATTTGGAGATATGTATGGTTGAGCAACTATTGTGTTTTACTTTTTTCATTTTTTCGTAATTAGCGTAGTTTTTTCAAAATTTAATTTTTTATTTTTAATGTTATTTTTTACGATTAAAACAAAAACTTAACCTCCTGTCAAAAAGCGATTAATAAAAAATTTGAATATTTTTTTAGGTTGAACAAGTTTGTCTTGTAATTTGTTTTGAACTGTGTATCGGATTTCCAAAAATGTTAATTGTTTATTTTTAATGTTATTTCTTGCGATGAAAACCAAAAATACGCGCCCTATCAAGAAGTTATTAATAAAAAATGTGTAGATCTTTTTGGGAGAACGTTTTTTTTTGTTTTTTTAGTACGATAACTTGCAAAAGGATTTTCAGATTGTATTGGCCTGGTGTGTATTCTTTTAGTGTCCTAAAATAAAGGTGAAATTCATTAGCCAGCCATTTGGTATAAAAATTCAAAAAGTGAGCGCATTTTGAAAATTTTTGAGATCACTTTTTTCAGATTAAAAAATTCTATGTACGCTTATTAGTAGTATTTAAAAAGACGAACAATTTATTCTGATAAGTGTTTTTTATCAAAAATATTACTGGAGTTATAGCATTTACAAAATTCCAAAAAAATAAACGAAAATGAACATTTAAAGTCAAACAAACGCACGATGTGAAAAAAGTCAAAGAAACAAAAACTCTCTCTGAAAAACCGAAAATTCTAATTTTTATTCCGCAAAAAACAATACAAAATAAAAAGTTCCATTTTGCGATCACACTATGCAAGATATAACAAAATTTGAATAAATAAAATTTGTGCTCCTAAAAAAGATCTATAAAATTTTTATGAATCACCTTTTAAATATGACAAGTAGTTTTTGTTTATTTGTAAAAAAAACAACAATAAAAATTTTAGACAAACGACAAAACTACGAAAAAAATAGTAAGACAAGAGTTATGCATTTAAAAAAGAGCTACAATTTGTTTTTAATTATTTTTTAATACAGGATGGCGAGCGATCTGGAAAACCTGGAAAACCTTGAAAAATCAGGGAATTTGGCAAGTCTGGAAAAATCAGGGAATTTTGGTAGAAATCAGGGAATTTGGATTTCAGCTAACAAATGTAAAAGTAGATTGTAAATGAACAATGTAAATTTAATGCTAATTTAAATATGGTTGAAAGACAGACAAGGTGTTGAAAGGTAGGGTAATCATTTATCCAAGAAACCATTTTACGAAAATCTCATTCGACCAAAAACAAACTAGATTGGGTGAACTCTGTGTGAAGACAAGGTGGAAGTACCGCACTTTTAAAATGGATGCATGATATTCATCAATTTTATGAACACGGTATTCCTATCTAGCCTTCTTTAGCCAATGACAATGCTCTTGCGAAGTTCAATGGAGGTATGTTATTGGCTTGGATATTTAGTTTGTCCCATGGGAATACGGACATCTT
>JAAAKG020146730.1:0-10613 GCA_010014905.2 Druon quercuslanigerum
GCACGGTTCTCGGCCGGTCAGCTGCTCGTCTCCTTCGTTGAGGCAGGACCGAATAGGCCACGCACGGAGGTGGTGCTGTTTATAGCAATTTTTTTTAAAAATAAAGTTAGAAAGTAGTGGACTTTTATAATTTTTTTAAACTTGCTTTAAACTTTTTAGGTATGGCAAGGCATTAATCAACTAAAGATAATACTAATAATTAAGTAAATTTTCCAAACATATTTTTATAAACAATTTTTTTTTCATAACTATCTTCTCTTATAATAATGCCAGAAATTTTCGTTTTTTTCTGAAATTGTTAATTTTGTTTTGGCTTTCTGGTTGATGACATACAATAAATAAACGTTACAGAGATTAACAATAAATGAACAATAAAGAGATGTTTTAAACAATCTCTTTATTTGTTGTGGATATATTTTTTCGAAAATAGAACCAGATATTTATATATTGAAATTAACTTGTATTTAAAGTAGTTTTTAGAGAGCCATTTTGTTTAAATTAATATTTTTAACACATGAGCAAAAAATTAAAAATAACTCATTCCGAAAAAAATGGAATTTTATTTAAAAATATTTTTCATTGATTTCATTTATTATTTCTTCATAGCTAAAAAGAAGAATTTAAAAAAAAAACAATTAAGTATTTAATATGAATTAATTAATTAATTAATGAAAATATGAATTTTAAAAAACAAAAATATAAAATTTGTTATTTTAATTCAAAGTGAAAATTTTCAGATTTGACTAAACAAATGAACTTTCAACAAAATACTTAATCATCAACAAAAAAAGATTAATTTTAAACAAAAAAGTTGTAATATTAACAAAACAAAAGTTATTTTATACCAAGAAAGATGAATTTTCAATAAAATACGTAAATGTTTAATTAAACAGGTAAATTTTCTATCAATCTATACAATGTACAGGAGAAACTTTTTACCACTCATGGAAAAATTAAATTTTCACATAATAAAAATAATTTTTTACAAAAAGAATAATTTTCGACCAAGAAGATTAATTTTCGACCAAAAAGACAATTTTCAAACAAAATACATGTATTTTCATAAAAATTGAATCAAACCTGAATTTTCAACTATAATTATCAATTAAATAATTCGATATTGTTTGTGTTTATCTACTGTTCTGAAATCAATATATTTTTTTTAATTATTGACTTTTATGAATAAATTGTGAAATTTTTTTTTAAACTTAGCTGGGATCCGAACCCAGGTCTTTGAGATTGCCGGTCTGGTGATCTTGTCTAACCAAGCTGCGGAGAGACAAGATTAATTTCTTCAAGATTTCCTCAAGTTGAATTTCGACGAATACTTGTAAAATTAATTTTTCAAAAATTCGAATGTTTCATATTTTTTATGCAATTGTTGCTCTTAGGAATTATTAATTTTATAAATGATCTAATTTCTTACGAATACTTAATAAAAAATTAATTAAAGTTCTATCAAGAAAGACGATATTTCAATAAAAGACATAAATTTTCATTCAAAAAGTTTTTAAATTACCTTTTTAAACAAATAGTTAAATTTTCAACTGAAAAGGATCAATTTTGGACTAAAAATGGTTTAGTTTAATTGTCAGTTTCACAAATTTATTTTAAAGAAAACATGAAATGAATTTTAAGCAAAATAGTTAAATTTAAAAAAAAAAGAAATTAACCTTCAACTGAAAAATGAATTTTTGATAAACTTGTAGATATTTTAATAAAAAAATGACTTTTCAATAAAAAAAAACTTTTACCAAAAAATAAAGCTGGATTTTCTTACTGGGTTTAAGTTCTTAATTGTAAATTCTAAATATGTATAGAATATTGATATATTTAAAGAATAATTATTGTTTCAAAAAATATGTAAACTTAATATTTACAATTTTTTATGAATGTATTTTTAAACTATTTATATTTGTTATGTTAGGAATTTTGAATATTTAAGTTCTGAAGGTTTTAAATTTTAAATTAGGCCTTAAAATTTGAATGAAAATAATTGTGTACTTGAAAAGTTAAAAATTCTTCGTAAACTATAACCTGCTAAAAAAGGCGGGAAAAATTCTTTATATCAAGAATGTTTAATTTCTCCTAAAAGAATTATTTGAACCAATTTACCAAAAAAAATACAACTCTACTTATGATTAACTAAAATAAATGCTACTTTAAATCGAAAGGAAAAACCGCCAGGTTCCGTCCGTCATAAAAACGTACCTCAAGCACCTGTAATAACCTCTTGTTTACATCCGCCCCCTTCACATTCCAAGTCATGCAACTACGGCCCTGCCGATCCATGAGACGATCGTGCAAGATCGTTTCGGTCCGACTCTACTCGTTCCTCGGTGCGTGCACCAACACGTTACGCCGGCCGCATCGGTTGACGGTTGACGTTGCCAGCAGGACCTGTTGTTCGTGGTCGGTACCCTCTCTTCTCTCATTTCAGTCCCGCAAACTTTCATCCTGAAAAAATTCCTCAAATTCTGCCACCCGTTCTCTCCTTCAAATTCCCTAAAATACTTCAAAATCTCTTCACTATTGCAGTTGGTGTCGTGAAATCAGTGGAAATATTGAAAGCCGTGAAAACCGCTTCACTCGATGGCAACCTAACCTCCGTGGCACCAAAAGTCAGTGCGTCGGGACTTCGGGACGTACTAACAACCTGTCAGAGGAAAAGCCGCATTGCCTATGCGGCGGCGGCTTTGACAGTTTTCCTCTCTATGGAAAAATTTCATTGTCACGAGTCGAGCAAGTGAAGAGTGAATTCGCGAGTGCGAGAGGAATGCCAAAAACCTGTTTCTGGTTCCAGCTTCTCTCGAGTTGACAGTGATTTTTGTGATTTTTTTAAGTGATCTGAAAAAAGGGTTTAGTGAGTTGTGATTGTGTGTGAGTGTTGGTGGTGATTCCTGAAGTGTCGCAGGTGCGTATCGTGCCAAGGCTCGTCTAGTGTTCCTCGTCTCAAAAATTCCGATGCAATTTTTCCTCGCGCCAAGCATGCCGGTAAGTGCGAGAGAGATGGGTAGACAACCTGTTAGCTGTTAGGTTAGGAAGACGCCAGACGCCGCGAAAGGGGGGTTATGGTTCGGGTATTCATGAAATTTACTCCAGGTCATTGGGGGTCATTTTTTCTTTAATTAGGGTCGGATAATTTTAGTGTTGACTTCGGAAATAAGAAAGTCCGGAGGAGAGCCCCAAAGCGGTTTTGGTTCCGTGTCCTTCATTTTAGACTGAGAAGTTTCCGTTATGTAGAGCTCACTATTAAAAGAACCTGTTCTAGAAAAAAAAAAAACCCGTTCCACAAAATACGAGAAACTATTTTACAAAAGAGGATTCGAGAAAGTGATATTTGGAAAAGAATATTTCGTGAATTTGTGTTTAGTGTCCACTGAACGGAAAACTGGGAAATTTTTGTGAATTTGTTGACAGCCATATAGAGTGAATTATTTTTTGAAAGGTTATTTTATTTATTGTTATAAACAAAAGAAAACCAAGTGACAAATGAAAACAATTCAAAAATAAAAAACAAAGTTTATATAATTTTAGTATGTTTCCAGATTTAAATCGTTCAAAAGTAATAAATTCAACATTAAATAATTTTTGCTTGAAACTTTTTAAAGTAGATAAATTTATTATTAATTTTTTTTATTTTATTTAAGCGTACATTAATTTACAACTTGAAATTAGGACTTCAAAATTAGTACATTTTTCATACAAAAAGCTTTAGATTAAATAATTGAAAATTAACTTTATTTTCTAAACAAAATTTCCTGTTTTCTAACATAATATTTTTTAAGTATTAAAAATCAACTTTTAATTATTATTTTATCCTGTAAATTATCAAAAATTCCTATTTATCACAGGCTCCAAATCCAGTAAGAAAATCAGACTATTTTAGATTTTTAGGTTGAAATTTAATTTTTTTGGTTAAAAAGTTAACTGTTATATTTTTTGTTGAAAATTTATCTTTTTTGTTAAAAATTAAATTATTTTTTGAAAGTTTAACAATTGTGTCAGAAAGTCGACCTTTTTGTTAAAAAATTTTAATATTTATGTTGTCTAAAAATTAATTTATTGCTTAAAACTCATATTTCATGTTAAAATTTAATTTTTTCTAAAAAAATTGTCTCAAGCTTAAAATTCCAACGATTTAGTAAAAAAATTTCCCTTTAACTAAAAAATCTTTTTTTCTTTAAAATTAATCTCTTATGGTGGAAATTTAATCTCTTTTGTTTAAAAATGAAACTGCCTATGTAAAAATTAATCTGTTTTAATTGAGGATTCAACTATTTGGTTGAAAATTAGTCTTTTTTGGTTCAATTCAACGATTTCATTTTTTGTTAAAAATCCATCCTTTTAAGTTGAAATTTGAACTACTTTGTTAAAAATTCATTGTTTTGGTTAAATATTCATCATTTTTAGTTGAAAATCCATTTCTTTGGTTGAAAATTTAACTATTTGGTTAGAAAATTAACATCTTTGTGGTAAATTATTTTCTTTGTTGAAAATTAAGTTTCTTAACTTAAAATTAAACTATTTCATTTCTGATAGAAAATTATCATACGTAGTTGCAAAATCGACAATTTTGTTTAAAACTCATACTTTTTAGTAGAAAAATCATAATTTTTGGGTTGAAAATTCAACTATTTTGGGTGAACTACTTTATTGCAAATTTTTTTTTCGGGTAGAAAATTATTCTTCGTGGTGGAAAATTCCACAGTTTTGTTAAAAAATCATCTTTCTTGGTTAAAAATGAACTTTTTTTTGTTAAAAATTCAACTGAAAATTGTTGTTTTTGGTACTAAAATTCAAGTATTTTTATGAAAAATACAAATATTTGGCTGAACATTAACTTTTTTGATTTTTTTTTGTTCAAAACTATTTTTTTTGTTAATTCACCTACTTAAATTGATAATTTAACTTTCTACTAAAAATCGATCTTTTTGTTTTAAAAAATTAACTACGTAGTTGGAAATTCTACTGTCTGTTGATGAATTTTAGTTTTTTTATTTGAAAATTGACCATTCAGTTAAAAATTAATTTTTGTGTGGAAAATTCATATTTTCGTTTTAAAAATTTATTTGATCTTGTAGTAAATTTTTCTTTTTGGCTTAAAAATAAAATCAAATTGAACAAAAACTCAAAAATAAAAAGAACACGAGAACTCAATCCAAAGAAAAAACCGCGACAAGAACTCAATCCAAAAACAAACCAGCTACAAGAACTCAACTTAATTAAAAACTAAACCAGCGTTAAAAACTCAATCCAAAACAAAATTAGCAACAAAATATCAATCCAAAGCAAAGGCAGCGACCAGAACTTTAAATGAACGAGAAATTTTTTCCCTATTCTATTTTATATACAAATATTGTCTTAACTACAATTTAAAATGTTTCTAGTTTAAAAGTCAGTAGTTCAAAATTTCTTTTATTTGAACATTCAAAACCTAAAGCCCATCGACAAGACCTCATCCCAAAGCAAAAAAAAAACTACAAGAGCTCAATCAAAAACAAAACCAGCCATAAGTACTCAATCCAAGAAAAAATTAGCAACCAGAACATAACCAGACACAAATCCAGCGACAAGAACTCGATCCAAAACAAAACTAGCGACGAGAACTCAATCAAAAACAAAAACAGTCAGAATTCAATCCAAAGAAAAAGCCACGACGAGAACTTATTCCAAAGTAAAACCATCGACAAGAACTCAATCCAAAGCATAAACAACGACAAGAACTCAATTCAAAACAAAACCAGCGACGAGAACTCAATCCAAAAAAAACTAGCAACAAGAACTTAATTCAATACAAAACCAGCGCCAAATACTCAATCCAAAACAAAATTAGCGATGAGAACTCAACAAAAAACAAATCCAGCCTCAAGAACTCGATCCAAAATACAACTAGCGACGAGAACTTATTCCAAATTAAAACCGTCGACAAGAACTCATTCCAAAGCAAAAGCAAGGACAAGAAATGTGATTCAAGTTTGCAGTATTTATAAACGAAATTATAAAATTAGATTAATCCTAATAATTCTCAGTAGCTGCCTAAGTTTTGCACACCCAGACACTTTGAAAATTTTGTGTCAAATAAAAAAATGAAACATTTATGTTCGTTTGTAAACGTTGCAAACTTCATTTACGTGACAAGAACTCAATCCAAAACAAAACCAGGGACGAGAACTCAATTCAATTCAAAACTAGCAACAATAACTTAATCAAAAGCAAACCCAGCGACAAGAAATCCAACCTAGCCAACTTGAAAAAATCGAAATTAAAATTTTTTTTGAAGCACAAACCATCGACAGTAACCCAGCTGAAAGAAAACCCAAAGAACTAGACAAAATAGCCATTGAATTCAGTAACTGCGACTCAATCCATCGAATAACCAGCGAAAATATTTTCATTACAATAATAACCAGCGAACTTGACATAATCAAAATAAAAAGCAATATCGGTATCTCTGTCGACAGAAAAACAAATGCAAATAACAAAAATGCACACACTGACAAAACCAAAATGATAAACAACGAAAAGAGTAAACTTCAGGAAATTCAAACAATAATAAGCAACATCATCGTGCCGAAGAAAATAAAAAACTAATGAAAAGAGAGCAGTGAATGTAAATGTAAATTTTATGAGATAATTCCGATACTTGGTGATGGTAACTGTTATTTAAGAATTTTTCAATGGGAATGGAAGGTGATGAAGAACATCACCTGTTATATCGACAAAACACAATGATAATGTTAAAATACATCTGGCCTAAAGTGAATGCTTCCATTAACAGTTCTATTGTAGCTTACGGGTTGGACCCGTATTTCTGTTTTGTTAGAAACAAATAAGAATACTTTTCTTGACTAAAAGATTTCATTACAAGTGCTGATGCAATGTTTCTCCTGAGTTATTGAAAACTTAAAAGGAAAACAAACAAAAGAAATACGAGGAAAAGAAATCGGTTACATAAAAACACAAATGTTTTTTCATAATTCTTTGAGTCATTTTTCACATTTTCTCGGTGAAGGAAACACATAATGTTAATTTTATTTAAAGAAGATGCACCTTAAGTATATTTCTTAACAGTCTCTAGAATCTACTTAAGAATACACGTCATAAGCTATTTCAAGAAGTTCGTAACCATTTTAATGCATAGTGACAACAATCATTCGCTTATTGTTGAAATTACATGAGGAGAGCAGCTAATTTCACATCAATACACCCTATTAAGAAATCAACGACGACCTCCACTTTGAGCTGAATAGAAACTAGATCTACGCATCGATTATTCCAATCGATGCCTAGAATCAAAAGCACATGCGCACAGACCTGTAATTTATTGGATAATTATTACGACGCCATTTAAACGGATGAGTGCATGTCTCATCTGTAATTACGAATGCGTGGAACGTTATGCATGAATATAATTAGTTCAACTTCTGATTATACATCAGATGTTTGAGATGGACTGAGAATTTTTAATTTTTATAATAAAATGATCGCCGACATGGGATATGGTGGCCTTACTTATGTAAGTAGCGATTGATCCTCAAGAAAATTTCACCCTACTTCTCTATTCTCCTCTTTTCCCCGTTGAAAAAAAGAATTACTCTTTTTTACGTTGTTTTCCAGAAAGTTTCCCTTTTCGGTTTTGTTTAAATGGGAAGCGAATTAATAGAACCTATTTAAAAAAACTGTTTTTGTTGAAACTTCATTTTTGTGTTTGAGTCTTCTACTATGGTTTGGCTTGTATTTTTGACTCGGAATTCATTTCTTGGATGGAAATTCAGCTATTTAACTGAAAATTTTATTATTTCGTGGAAAATTGTACTTTGAATGCAAAAATGCGTTCTCTTTGATTCAAAATTGATAATTGAAATATTTGCTTAGAAAGTTATCTTTCTTCTTTAAAATTTCAACTGCTTTTTTTGAACAATTGTCTTGTGGTAGAAAATTCTTGCTTTTGAACCGAAAATTCATATTTTTGGGATGAAAATTAAACTAATTTTTTGAAACTGCGACTTTTTTCAATTTTAATGTTTTTTTTTGTTTAAAAAATTTTCTTAGGTTAAAAATTGAACTATTTTGTTGATAATTTGAATATTTTATTTAAAATTGATCTTTTTTGTTCCGAAATTTCACTGTTTTTTTAACACTTGTCTTTGTGTTAAAAAATTCTTCCTTTTGCATTAAAAATTTATATTTTGCTGGAAAAACTATCTTTTTTGGTTGAAAATTCGTCCTCTGTTAAAAATGAAATTTTTTGTAGAAAATTAAACTTTTAGGATTGCAAATTTACCTGATTTTTTTTTGGAAAATTAATCTTTTTGGATAGAAATTAAACTAATTTTTTGAAAATACGTGTTTTTAAATGTTAATGCTTTCTTTTGTTTGAAAAATCTTCTCAGGTTAAAAATTAAATTATATTGTTGATAATTTTAATATTTTATTTAAAATTTATCTTTTTGGGATGGAAACTAAACTAATTTTTTGAAAATGCGACTTTTTTCAATTTTTATTCTTTCTTTTGTTTAAAAAATCTTCTTAGGTTAAAAATTAAATTATTTTGTTGATAATTTTAATATTTTATTTAAAATTTATCTTTTTGGGATGGAAGTTAAACTAATTTTTTGAAAATGCGACTTTTTTCAATTTTAATGTTTTTTTTTGTTTAAAAAATCTTCTTATGTTAAAAATTGAACTATTTTGTTGATAATTTGAATATTTTATTTAAAATTGATCTTTTTTGTTCCGAAATTTCACTGTTTTTTTAACACTTGTCTTTTGTGTTAAAAATTTTTTCCTTTTGCGTTAAAAATGATTTTTTTTTGTAGAAAATTAAACTTTTAGGGTTGCAAATTTACCTGCCTTTTTTTGGAAAATTCATCTTTTTAGGATTGAATTTAACTAATTTTTTGAAAATACGAGTTTTTTTTAATTTTAATGCTTTCTTTTGTTAAAAAAAATCTTCTTATGTTAAAATTTGAACTATTTTCTTGAGAATTTGTTGGTAGAAAAGTGATATTTTTCGTTGAAAATTCGTCATTCTTGATTAAAAATAATTTTTTTTTGTAGAAAGTAAACTTTTAGAGTTGGAAATTCAACCATTTGGTTGAAGAATTACTTTGTTTAATTTAATTATTTGATTGTAAAATGCACCTGTCATTTTTTTAGATAAAAATTTAACTATTCGATTTTCGGTTAAAAATTGATTGGTTTTTTAAAAATTAGTCTTCTTCGTTATAAATGCACAGACTATACCGAAAACTTTTTCGATTGAAAATTCCAAACTTGTTGAATTTTTTTTTTATATTTCAACTATTCTTGATTCAGTATTAAAACCTTTTTTGGCAGAAGTATCAACAATTACATTTTTCAATTGAGAATTTATCTTTATTTGTTTCAAGTTGAACTGTTTTGTTAAAAATGCATTTCGTTAGTTGAAGATCCATTTTTTCTTAAAAATTGATTTTTTTGGCAAAAATGACTCTTTTTGGTTGATAAATAATTTTCGTTTAAGATTTAACTGTTCACTTCTTTATCGAGAATTTATTTTTATAAGTTGCAAGATGAACTTCTTTGTTAAAAATTAGTTTTTTTAGTTGGAACTTAATTTTTTAACTGAAAATTAAACTAATTAAATTAATCTTGGTTCAGAATTTACCTTTTTGATGGTGAAATCAATTATTAATTGAAACTTAAACTAATTTGTTGAAAAATATTTTTTTGGTAGAAGATTCATCTTTGTAGTTGAAAATTTAACTATTGTCTTAAAAATTAATTGGTTCAAACTTAATTTCTTATTTGCCGGTTTAACTATTCTATTTTTAGTTACATTTTTATAAAATTAATCTTTTTGGTGGAGCTCCACATTTTTAGTTAAAAACCACATTTTCTCTAGTTAAAAGTTAAGTTTTTTTGTTAAAAATTAATCTTTCTCCTTAAAGTTTCAAGTATCATATGATTCTAGTGCAGATCTGATTTATTTTCATCTTTATCGAATTGCAAATATTATGCTTACGAGTTTAAATACCTATTACAAGACATAATGTATACATGATTTTTATTTATTGCAGAGTCAAGCATGTGGGTCGGACCCTCTATTTAGTCATTGAAGTGGAATTTGTTTACCACATACGAAGATGAGCATAATATAGCAATAGTTGTTTGCTCTAATATTAGCCTTAATTAAGACTTATACGTGACTAGAAAACCCATAGTTCATAGTTTTGAAAATTTATTTCCCAAAATAGAATTACATAATTTTTTTTTTTAAGTCTTCAGTAGCGGCTAACAGAAACTGCTAATTTCCAAAGTGCACCTTACGTAAAGATAAAAATCAACAGACTACAGAAACAGTTATATCTAGCCAGACTTTCACGTTTAACCGAGAAAATGGAGAGGGAAACTCCAGCTTTGTTTACATTCTGTTATCGCGTTGATAGTTAAAGAATGCGAGTTTGTAATTAAATGAAGCTAATAGCTCTTTTGTGAAGCAATATTGCTAACTTTTTGACAGAAAGAAATCGATTTTTAATTAGAGTAGACAACTACTATCGGCGAGAAAATTCGAGTCCTCTGGGTTTGACGTTGAAAAAGTAAGGGAAAAAACAATCGTAGCTTAA
>JAAAKG020146732.1:0-10613 GCA_010014905.2 Druon quercuslanigerum
ACATGTTACATTCACATTGACAATGTGACGTGAAAGCGCAAATCATTTCAATAATTATTTGCAAATTTATTATATGTGTATGTTCCCAAAACGACTTAGATACTATTTCCGCCCTTTTTTGAGGGGGCAAGTGGCTTCTCCTACAAGATAAATTTACCCCAAGTATCAACTGAAAAAAATAATTTTTACGAAAGTTATAAATAGGCCATAGGCGCGCTCAAACTTGGGAGCGAAGCGAACCGCGCGCTAAGCGCCCTATGAAAATGTGCTTAATGGGTTTAAAAATTCATAAACTAAATATCCAACTCTTCAATTTTATTTTCTCTGTGAGTGTGTGTTTTTGTGTGTGTGTGTTGCAATATGATATTTGGAATCAATTTATCCCTTGCAGAGTAGAAGTCGCTCGTTGTGGCAGTTTTACCATTCCTGTCGGGATGATATAAAAATACACCTATCGCAGAGCCTATAAAAGTGACAGTAAGAGAGTAGGCAAAGGCTGGTTGGTACAGAGAAAGCTCCATGAGGCTAGCTTATGTTCACTCCTCCTATTACCAACCCTCCACATAAAAATAAAGTCCTAGTACACAGCATCGCCCCTCTTATCTTTCTCCTTCTCACTCATTTTTTCCATCTTTATGAGGTAGGTACCAACGGGAAAGAGAGCAGGAAAGAAACGTCTAATTTGAGGGATAAGGCGTCGAGTTATTGGTCACTCGTGAGCAGCCAAACTACCGGGAGCGTAAATGGACTCAGGAATGTGGAGAATGATAAAATGTCTTCTCGAAAAGATGAGCAGTACGTACATCGAGCAATTTCTCTTTGCTGGATACAAAGCGAATATCACTCTAATGGTGAGGACGAATCTGTTTAATGGACATTGCGGAGGTCAAGCGTCAACATTCTCCAGGTCTTTCTGCAATTTTAGAGGCGACAATAAAAAATATTTTCTAGGTTTTCATTTGAGATCATAATAAAATCTACTTTCTTGTGAATAATTTTATGCAGGGTCATCAGAGCTTGAAAAAATTGAAGTTGAAGAAGTGGGGTGAAGCTTGAGGTCAAATTGTGATTAGCGGCACTATTCAAAGGGGCACTATTAAAGAAGTGGACTGTATTAGATAGTCAGTGTAAACAATACTTTTTTAAATCTGTTGACTAGAATAAAAAAATCAACTTGAAAATTTAATTAGGAATTGTCAATTTTTTCAATAAGTAGAATTTCCTGAAAATAAAGTCAAGCATCCAAGGACCAAATTGGGACAATAAGCATATAAATGTTCTTATTCCAGTCAACGTTTTGGCACTCATACAGCACCCTTATCAAGGTAAATAAAAAATGTTTAATTCAAAATTTTTTATTTTTTATTTGGGTACTGTATGAGTGCTGAAACGTTGATTGGAATGGGAACAATTTATGCTGATTGTCCAAATTTGGTCGTTGGACTCTTGACTTTATTTTCAGGAAATTCCACTCATTAAAAAAATTGACAATTTCTAATTAGATTTTCAAGTCAATTCTTTGATTCTCGTCATCAGATATTAAAACGTCTTTTTTCACTTGGACTATCTAATACAGTCTAAACCTTTAATAGTGCCACTGTTAATAGTGCCGATAATCCTAATTTGACCTCGGGCTTCAACCCCCACCCCTCACTTTCCCCTACCATACAGATCCTTTAGATAGAGTTGAGGCACGAACTCACACAGGTTCACACAAACCACTGACATACGATTGTAGAGGGGATAGGAAGGTCGGTTTTAAAACACAATACATGGATAAATCGTGCCTAGTAGTGTGTAGAAAAAAATTTCAACAAAATACCTGCATTTTCAACTCTCAAAGGAAACTTTGAAACAGAAAACTGAATAGAGAAATTTTCAGTTAAAAGAATGAATATTTTCTACCGAAAAAAATTGTTTAAAGAAATTAGATTAATTTTCAATCAAAAAATGGAACTACAAATTATATCATAAATCTTTAATAATAAAATAATTTTAAACAAATAGTTCAGTATTCAAATAAGAACATTCTTTTTTTAAAAAAGAAAATATAATTTTTCAAAAAAAATGTAACACTTAAATTTTCATTTAGGAAAATTAATGTTCAACGGAAAAGTTAAGTTTCTACTAAAATGATGAATGTGAACACAAAAGGATTGATTTTTTTTTAATAAATTCGAATTTTGAACATGAAAGGTAAATTTTGTATTTTAAGCCACAGATAAAATAGTAAAGTTGCATTGCAAAAATTAATTTTTAACTGATAATGACGAATTTTCAATAAAATAATTTAAAATTAAACTAAAAAATGTATATTAAAAAGTAAAAATTTTATACTAAAATGACGATTTTTTGACCAAAAAGTAGAATTTTAACAAAGACTGTGAATTTTTTCTAAAAAAAAATTAATTTTCAACCAAATAGTTGAATTTCTAATCAAGAAGATAATTTTTTTTTTACCAAAAAAGACAAGTATTTATCAAATTATATTAGTTTTCAAGCAGAAAAATCAATTTTCTACCAAAAAAGACACATTTTAAATCAACATTATAGGTTTTTACCAAAAAAAAAATGAATTTTTAAACTAATCGTTCAAGTTCTATCAAAAAAGGTGAAATTAAGGTCAGAGAGGTTTATTTTCTAGCAAAATAGTCGAATGTTCAAAAAATACCTCAATTTTCAACTAACAAAGCAAATTTAGAACAAAAAACTGAATGAATAAATTTGCAGTTAAAAGAATTAATATTTTCTACACAAAAAATTTAGCAAAATAGGGAACTTTGAATTATATGATGAATATTAATTAAAAAATTAATTTTAAACAAATAGGCGAGTATTTAAAAATGAACATTATTTTTTTAACAAACAAGACGTTTTTGCAACAAAAATATAAATTTTTAATAAAAAGTAAAGTTTTTACTAAAATGATGAATGTTAAACCATAAAGATTTATTTATTACAAAAAAAACTCGAATTTTTAAGTAAAAAGTAAAGTTTCTAGTAAAATGATGAATTGAATTTTTAAATAAAAAGCTGAATTTCTGACCAAAAAGATGATTTTTAACGAAAAATATTAATTTTCTACCAAGAAAAGACAGATTTTTAGAGAAAAAGATTAATTTTCAACCAACCAATTTCAACCAAGCTTTATAAAAAAAATGTTGAGATATTAATAAACAAAGAAAATTTTGAGACAAAAAAATAATTTTCTTCGAAGTAGTTGAATTTTCAAAAAAAGAAATACATTTTTAATCAATAATAATAATATTTCACCAAAAAGGCGCATTTTTAACTAAATATGTATATGAAATAAAAAAGAAACAGTTGAATTTTAAAAATTAAAATTTTAAATTTACTTTGAAATACTTAAACGTTCAGTTAAAAAAAGGTTTTAAACAAACAGGACGAATTTTCATCAAAATAATTCATTTTTTAACAAAAATGATGAACCTTTCAAGCAAGACATTAAAATTTTTACGTCGAATATTAATTTTCTATCAAAACAATTAACTTTTGATCAAATATATCATTTTTTAACCATATAGTTGAATTTTTAACTATAAAAGATCACTTTCCAACCAGATGTCGAATAATTAAATTTACATTAAAAGAACCTTTTTGGTTCAACATTAATTTTTTGGCGTAAAATTGGTTTTTATTACAAATTAATTTTTTTAATTCGAAAATAAAAGTATTCCCATTTCATAGGAAATTTTCCATTTTTGATAGAAGCTTAATTTTTTTAGAAAACATTCATATGCTTTATTGAAAATTTAGCTATCTGTTTGAAAATTTATTAATTTGAAAATTCATCTTTTGGGACTTAAATTCTTTTTTTTTGACAAAAATTTATCTTTTATGTTTTGTGAACTCAAAATTTTGGATGAGGTTTTTTTCCTTTACTGGTTAAAACAACTGTCTCAGTTTTAAAAACTTGATTCTTTTGTAAAAGAATCCTTTTTTTCAAAAAAATTAATTCGCGTTAGTTAAATATTTAAATAATTTGTTTAGAATTCTTGTTTTTTAGTTTTATCCAACTCTTTAATTTTAAAATTTAAATATTTTTTATTTCCAATATCAACTATTGCACTTTTCTTTAACAATTCTTTTTTTTTCATCATATTGGGTGAAACTTAAAATATTTTGTTGCAAATGTCTTTTTTCCTGCTTAAACACTTATTATTTTTTTCTGAAAATGTAATTTTTAAAAGACCCGAAATAATATTTCGCATGAATTTGGTCCCTAATAATGTTTTAAATATATTAACTAGTAAAATTTTTTTACATTAATATTACCTGGAATTGAAAATTTGACTACTCGATTCTGCTAGTTTTAATTTGGAAACATTTTAATAATTTCATTTTATTAAAAAAAGAAACCTAAAGGAATTCAAAATAACGATCGTTTACAAATTGCATTTTAATTTAAAAAATATCAAGGTTTTTTTTTAAATTGGACTAATTTCCTACAAAACTATTAATTTTTTTGACACGACAATATAAATGTTTAACGAGATAGATTACTAACGTCGTACGAAAAAGAAAATAAACTTCAAGGAAATAGTGACACTGTCAGCCAGAGAGATAAGTTTTTAACTAAAATTATGAATTTTTAATTTCAATAAAATGTATTTTCAACAAAATAGTTGTATCCTTCACTAAAAAAGATTACTTTTTAACCAGTGGAATTTTTAATTTAAAAAATTATTTTCGAATAAATACTGAAATTCTCAACCAAAAGATATTAATTAACAAACAAATAGTGTAAATTTTTTATTAAATAGTATAATTTCTAACAAAAAAAGATTTCTCATTCAACAAAGGGAAAAAATATCACACAAATTATAATTTAGGAGGATGAGTAGCTTCAAATATATATTTCAAAATTATAAAAAATTGCCTTTAAATATTCTATATATTTTCGAAATTTGTAGAACACTTTAAGGAATGTTTTTATGCTTTCTTAAATAGTGTTTAAAAATTAATTTTTGAAAATAAAATTTGTAAAAAATTTCCCAGGAATCTGAAGAAAAATTTTTTAATTTCTTGAAGGCTTTTTAAACTTCTTCGAAAATTTTCGAAATCTTTAAAAACTGAAATTTTGTTTCAAATATTTAGAAACCTTTTTGATCTAAAAATCGTTTTTTATTCATTCCTAAAAATTCTAAAACTTATAAATACCTTAAAAAGTTCTTTGAATTGTTCTAAAATTTGGTTCAAATTCTGAGAAATAAAAAGGCTTGCTTTCAAATCTGCCAGCTGCTGTTATGAAAACTTCGAAAAAAAAATTAAAATCGTTCTATAATTAAGTAAAAAATTTTTTCTCCCTTGGCTGAAAAATCTTTACTGTTGCCTCAAATTTTGTTAAGCTACCCTAATATGCACTCATAGTGTTTCTGTATAGGGTGGAGGGTGTAGGGCATAAAAATGGAAAATCGAGATAATCAGTCTAAAAAATGCAAAACTCATGCCTACAGCTGTATTTCTTTACAAGTTTAATACTCGAGAGCATGTAGGTTGCTTAGCTCAGGTAAAGGTGGAGAAGCACCGGACGGCAATAAAGGTGCATTATTTAAGGGCCCTTGCTCGGTGAGCGGTCGGGACTACAACTTTTATTTGCACTTTTATTCCCCCAAAATGCGTTACAGTCGCACCCGCTGGTATCCATTTGCTATGCATTGAATTGAATTCAGAATCCTAAAGGAGTCCTCCCATCACGCCCATTACGAGTTACGAGTTAGGAATTACGAGTCTTCCGGTAACAAGTACACACCGCGACGCTTAGGGTTAAATTTTTGTCTTTTTATTTTAAAAATTATTCTATTTTATAAGAATTTGCATCTTTTTCATCAATCTTCAATAGGGCGGTCCAAAAATTATTTGTCCCCGCAGCGCGGGCAAATTCTCGTAGCGCGATACGCGCGCGGCTCGCTTCGCTCGCGAGATTGAGCGCGCCTGGAGCGCGCGACTGTTGGTTCTCGCGCTGCGCGCTCGATAAAACATTTGTTACGCGCTGCGCGCACGATAATATATTTGTCTCGCGCTTCGCGCTCGATGATATAATCACCTCGCGCTACGCGCTCGGTCTTTCTATGTACACCACATTTGTGCGCAAGCCTTTTAAAATAAAAGGTTCAGTCATCAATAACTGTCATTTCGTTATTGTGAAGTCTCTTTTGTTAAAGCTCCTTCGGCTTTAACGAACATATTCTCATCACGTATCTCGTGATTCGCACCCAACTTCCCCGCAAGTGGGAACTTTTCTAGATTATGTTCTACTCTATCAGAACACGTTCAAGTATATCAGTACAAATCTGTTTTTAATAGATAATTTAATATTTGTTTCTCATTTTGCAATAAATTTTATTATTAGCTATCCAGAAAAATTTATGTCATTTTAATTAATTTATATTATTACAACTCATGATATGCATTAGTATTGAAACAAAAGTATTTTTACTGCCTTATTTTGATCATTAAAAAATCTTCATTCTATTAAAATAAAAATTATTTTAAAACATTGTACAGTAACTTGTGTCGTTTTGCCACAAATCTAATTTGTTTATGTTCAACTTATATGTAACTTAAGCGAAAAATTTTGTTAAATAAAATTTTATTGTAGTTTATAACAAACTTGTAAACATTTTTTGTTTAAACAACTTTTGTCTTTTAACTTCGCGCGTCCCTTTTGTAGTTTTTCCATAAATTAAAAAAAAAATTAATCTTATTTTTCACGATTAAAAGAAAATTTAATCGTCCTATCTAAAAAGGATTCATAACAAATTTATATATCTTTTGGGGGTTCTCAAATTTAGTCTGTTGATTTTAGTTCGTACCTTGTGTCGTTTTTCGAAAAACTTAATTTTTTAATTTTAAATATTATTTTTTACGAATAAAAAGAAAAACTTTGCATTGTATCGAAAAGTGATTTATCAAAAATTTGTAGATCTTTTCAGGACTCGCAATTTTAGTTAATTCATTTTTTTTGTATCTTGCATAGCAGCTTACTGATATTGTATACAAAATTCAGTGTTCGAAATGGTAATAATTGTTTAAATATAATCTCAGATCTAAATAATTATAGTTCAATATATAACATAATCTTGGATTTTTTAATTTAAAAAATCAATTAAAATTTGATTTCTTAAATTAATCCAAGAAAAAAAATCTGCCCGCTGTTGGTTCTCACGCTGCACGCTCGATAATATGTTTGTCTCGCGCTTCGCATTCGATGATAAGTACGCATTTGTACCGACATTTTTACTCCACATTAGTACGCAAGCCTTTTAAAATGAAAGATCCAAGCACTGACAACTGTTATTTGATGATTGTGAATTCTCCTTAGTTAAAACTCCTTCAGCTTTAACGAACACATTCGATTTCATTGAAAACGCGAACTTTTCTAGATTACGTTTATCTCTAGCAGTATATGTTTAACTATATCAGCGCAATCGTTTTTCTACAATTTAAAAAAAAATAATTTTATTCTTTACGATCGTAAGAAAATCTAATCTTTCTATCTAAAAATAATTAATAATAAATTTAAAGACCTTTATCGGATGGAAAACTTTAGTCTGTTAACTTTAGTTCGTACCTTGTGTCGTTTTTTGAAAAATTTAATTTTTTAATTTCGAATGCTATTTTTTACTATTAAAACAAAAACTGCGTGACTTATCAAAAATTATTCATGACAAATCTTATAGAAAATTGAATAATGATAAATTTGTAGATCTTTTTAGCGCGCGCGCTTTTAGTTAATTCCTTTTTTTCGTATGTTGCATAGATTAGCCGCAAAATCGAATTTTTCAATTTTTGTTATTTTTTTGTAAGAATAATGATACTGATAACACAGCTACACAAAAAAATCTTTTTTCGGGCCTGTAGCTCAGACCATGTTTAAAGTATATTTTTGGGGTCCTCCCGAATCCGAGGTCTAAAAAAACCCAGCAAGTCAGGGTTTGGACATAACCTCAAAAAACTTCATATTATTTTTTTTTTTGATTCCGGGATCAGACAATGTTTACTGCATATTTTTTGGGTCGCTGATTTCGAATTCGAGGTCCAAGAACCCCAGTACGTCAGCTTTCTGACATAACCTCAAAGAACCTTATAAAAATTGTTTTTTAGAGTCTGGGGGTCAGAAAATATTTATTATATGTTTTTGAGCTCGGTGAATTGGAAATTGAAGTTCACAAAATTCTAACAAGCTAGGGTTTTGACATAACCTCAAAAAACCTCTTTTTTGAGTCCAGGATTAGACCATGTTTACTGTTTATTTTTTGGGTCGCTGAATTCGAATCCGAGGTCCAAAAAACCCCAGTACGTCAACGGTCTGACATAACCTCAAAGAACCTCATAAAAATTGGTTTTTAGAATCTGTAGACAGACCATGTTTCTTATATGCTTTTTGGGTCGCTGAATTAGAAAATAAGGTCCAAAAAATCCTAACAAGTAAGGGTTCTGACATAACCTCAAAAAACCTCATAATTTTTTTTTTAGTCCCGGATCAGACCATGTTTACTGTATGTTTTTGGGGTCGCTTACGTCAACGTTCTGACATAACCTCAAAAAATCTTATATAAATTGTTTTTTAGAGTCTAAGGGTCAGATCATGTTTATTATATGTTTTCGGGGTCGCTGAATTGGAAACTGGAAGTCCAAAAAATCCTAACAAGTCAGGGTTTTCACATAATCTCAAAAAACCTCATAAAACTGGTTTGTTTCTGTGTCAATTGGTCCGACCATGTTTGCTACATGTTTTTGGGTTTGCTAAATCCGAATACGAGGTCTAAAAACCTTCACAATGCCAGGGTTTCAAAATAACCTTAAAAATACCTCTTAATATAAGCTATTTAACGCTTCCAAGTTTTGCAACAAAGTTTTTCTTATTCGACTAACTACACCTAATCTTTCAGACAAATAATTCTTTTTGTGTAAAACGCATACTCAAGTCGTTCAAAACAAAACATGCAAGAGGATTTTTTTTTTTTTTCAAAACAAATTTTTCTCGAGTGGAGTCGCATGAATAAATTTCACGAGTTTATTTGAAAATCAAAACTTTGAAGTGCTGGAGTTTTTTAGACTAACGATTCGGAATCAGCAACCCCAAAAAATTATAGGAAATATGGTCTGACCCCGGACTCGGGAAAAATTTTTTATGGGGTTTCCTGAGGTTATGCCTAAACCCTGACTTACTAACATTTTTGAACTTCTGTTTCCTGTTCAGACGTATAATAAACATTGTCTAACCCCCAGAATCGAAAAACAAATTTAACTTGGTTTTTTGAGGTTACATAAAAACAGTGACGTTCTGTTTTTTTTTGCACCTTTGATTTGGATTCAGGGAGCCCAAAAACATATAGTAAAAGTAGTCTGACTGCCGCACTTAAAAAAAAAATTATGCGGGTTTTTGGGGTTATGTCAGAACCCTGACGTGCTGGAGATTTTTAGACCTCGGATTCAGATTCAGGGACCCTAAAAACATATAGTACACATGGTCTGAACTCTAGGCCCGACAAACGATTTTTTTTGTGTGCCTATGTAATTAGATGTTCACATAAATGGTTTAAACTATTTATTATAGTTTTTATCCATCTTCTCATAGAATGGAGTTAGAAAGACGCGGCCTTTTTGAAAAAATGTCCACTTGTTGTCCAATTTTCAATCAAAGGGTAGTAATAGTTTATCAATGTTAACAAAAATGATAGTTTCAATAATTTATTATTATTGTTAATAATATTCTTTTAGAAACATTATACAAAATTGTGGTTTAAAAAAAAATGCCTTCTAATCAAATTTTTCATTAGGATAAGTTATTTAATTAAGTGGAGTTAAAAAAATTAATAGTCAAATTTCTGGTTTTTTGTCTAGCTTTAAATAAAGTGAGGTAATAATGAATTCAAGCTAACAAAAATAATTGTTTCAAACATTTATTATCATTTTTAATATTCTTCTCTGTGCCTAATTCGTAGAATGTTGTAGTTTTTTTTAATTTTAAACTGTTTGTCTATTTTTTATTAGACGTGACTTAATAATTAATTAAATTTAGCAAACATAATTCTTTTAACAAATTATTATTGTTTATAAACATGTGCATCTAAATCAATACGTAATAGTTGCGGTTTGCGGCAATTTTTACCTTTCTTTCCTTTTTTCCCTTAGTGAGGTAGTAATTAATGAAAGTTAACAAAAAAGTTGTTTAAACAATTTAATATTGTTTTTAACTATCTTTTCTTAGATAAGAACTAGAAAGTGGCGGTTTTTGTCTAACATCTTTAACTTTACATCGCCGTTTTCTTTATGAAGAAATAATAAATCAACCACAACAAACATTATTTTTCAAACAGTAGTATAAGTGTTTTAAGTTAATTATTTTCGCTCCTTTTCCAATGTTTAAAAAAATTAATTTTAATTAAAAAGTTAATTTAATTTTAATTTCAATTACAAATTTTAATGAAATAATTTTTTTTTATTTCCGAAAAATATATTCACAAAAAAGAAAGAGATTATTTAAAATTTAGTTTATTATAATGTTTATTTATTAATTTTTAATAATAATAAAAATAAAAAAGACGAAAGAAGGATAAAGAGAAGGAAGGGGATGTTGTTTGGTT